>SNQJ01S0083471.1:0-13623 GCA_010110895.2 Picea sitchensis | reverse complement strand
GAAACATGGAGGGAAGGATTTTTCGTAATATTGTAATTTGTTTTTAATGTTAATGGAGAAGCCACCACTTGCCAAATTTCAGTAGGAGATCTCTTCTATGCTCATAAACTCAATTCTAGACTATTCTCTTTGTTTTCATGATATGCTAGAGTGCTTAAGGTTTCATTCTTTGTTAATGTAGACTATTCTTTGGAACCTAGTGTTTTGCACCACTTTCTTTATGTATTATTTTGGCTAACCTTTGATGTGGAGTTGTAGCTAGCAACTATATTTGTAGGCTTTCTTTGGTCTATTGCCGATAGTCATAGGCTTTATGCAATCTACTAGATTGTGAATTTATTCCAACCCATTGTGTTGTATTTATATTTTAGTTTCATATCTTTAGGTTCTCTTGTTAGATTATCTTGAGTGTGTGCATCTATATTTGCATTTTTCACTCTGTATCTCTACATTTTGTTTTAAAAATCATTTTTTTAAACATAAGATACTAACAATAGTCGAGCTAGAATTTGGAGGGTTCCCTATTTCATATGATGTGAATTCTGAATGCAACTTCTCCTTGGTTTGAACCCATGTTGTTGACAGATGGATATTCCCCCTGTCAACACAATCATTTTTATAATAAGGTTACATTCAACCGTGGACACTTATAGTCTACCATGGTATATTGTATTTGTTACTAGACATCATGTGTATGGTTAGTGGTTAGTTAGTGGTGTAGGATCAATTACAAATAGCTATACATAACCAATGTCAACTAAGTTCAACCATAGTCAACCATCTTACCAGGTTAGGGGTTTAGTGGGTTATTAGCATCAACCATTAACATCACAGGGATAAATTTAACCATGGATACATGTATAGTCAAACATGGTTAACCATATTTCCTAGTTGCCATTTTATGTGGAGTTAGTGGTTTGTTAGTGGGATAGCATCAACAATGGACACTATGTGCAACCATAGTCAATGATAGTCAACCATAATTATTGATTTGTGTGTTAGGATTTTAGTGGGTTGATAACATCAAACAATGACATAATAGGGTTAAATTCAACCATGGACACATATAGTCAGTAATAGTTTTTAGTGGTCGAGTAGTGAGGTAGCATAAACCATGGGGAACTATATTCAACCATGGTTATTTTAGGTTAATGGTAGTCAACCATCATTATTGGGTTAGGGGTGTTAGAAAAATAGGTGTGCTCATTTAACCATAGACAATATAGCAATATTTTCACCCAACCATAGGTCGAAGCCACCCCCAAGCACCTTAACCTTGACAAAGAATAATTTTGGAAGCAAACCCTAGGCCTAATAGCCAATCAATGTAGTGTACCTCTCTCCAGAGCTAGCTCACAAGGCAAAAAGTCCAAACCATAACCATGAGAAAGTCCAAGCCTAAAACCAAAAATACAAGTTGCAGTAGCTGCAGCTGCAACTACTCTCCATAATTGCGCACTTACTAAATTTTTGCAGTGCACACTAGATTTATGCAGTTGTGAGCTATGTGTGTGCAAATGAGCTCTGGAATCCTGTATTTATACTTCTCTTTCTTAGCTTCATGGGCCGACTTCTCTTTCCAGAGGCTAAAGACTCAATATTAAATTATTTTCTTTAGTTGAATTGTCTTCTAGGGTTATATCCAATGATTTAAGGTTTCTTCTTGCTTCCCGAAATATTCTACTCTTGTCAAGGTTACATGTGGAGGTTAATACCTCCTACAGTTATGATAATATCAACACTCCCTCCTGGATAGGGAGGTATTGAAGGAAATGGTCTTGAGCACAAACATACCATTCAACTGGTAGCATCATCATAGACACTCAGACTATATCATGATTAAATCGAGCACCATCATCACTATTAGTTTCATCTGACATCATCAATTGCATCATCTCTTTAATCCATACTCCATCTAAGTAATGATGTTGAATAAGTCACTCACTCCACAAAGTGATACAAGGACTATTCTTCTAATCTGAACATTTGTCCTAGAAGAATAATTGTCTTGGACCATACACTGACTATCCATCTAGCTGGTAATCATTTTCAACACTATTGATAATATTCATGGCAATAAGAATAATTCCATTCAATAGAAAACAATTGTGTCTATCCATAATAGTACACAACTACTATACAGTGGTACACAACCACACCAAGTAGCAAACGACTACTTGATAAGTGACACATAGTCACAAACAGTGGAACACATCCAACACAATGTCATACAACTATTGTCCAGAGACAAACAATATCCAAAGTGATCATATCATCCGATATCAACATGTATAACAATATCATGATACAAACTGAGACAACTGAGCCATTCTTCCACTCACATCTATGAGATCTGGAAGAGTATCTTCCCTGATATGGTAAAACATCATCCATGGGCTATCTGGACTATTATTCTCAAGCATAGAAGAATAAATGTCCTTGATTTATGAGCCTATACCATTCACCTAACTGGTCCGTTCCTCCGACACTAATCATAGTGCAACCTGGAGGGAATGAGTCTGCCCTAGGGAATGCCTATCCCTGATTGTTGAACTTGGACCATTCACCTAACTGGGCCATTCTTCCAACACTAATCATATTTCAACCTAGAGAGAATGAGTCTACCCTAGGGAATGACTATCCGAACCATTTCCTGAAGAAATGATTGTCCTGCACCAACCTCCAAAATGGACCATTCTTCGAAACTGCTCACAATTGTGAACTTTGAAAGAATGAATTCTCGACTAGGAAAAGCATTCTACTTGACCACTACTCAGAGTGACTGCCAAGAAGAATGATTGTCCTAGACCATTCCCCCACACTGACCACAAGGGGAATAGTTGTCTATGGTACATCAACAATCTATAGAACCATTTTCATTACGAAAATGACTGTCCAATTTGGACCATTTTCTAAGCTGGAAAATGTCTGTCCGTCAGAAATCTCAAACCACTTTCCGAACTAGAAAGGAATTGCTCATCCTAGACCATTTTTAGAACTGAAAAATGATTGTCCATAAATCAATAACACATCAGTTCTCCCTCCCAACCCGGGAGTAATCTCTTTTTTTTTCAATAAGGAAGTCATCTCCATGAGCCCCAGCTTGTTTCTTAAGTATGCAAACTTTTCATCTTGGAGAGAGGCTTTACCAAAATATCTACTATATTCTCATATGTGGAGACATATTGGAGAACCAGTTCTCTTTTCTGGACTTCATCACATAGAATATAATGTTTGATCTCAATGTACTTCGATCTGTCATGGAACATTGGTTTTATTTGAAGGCTTCATATAGCTCTGACCATTACAATATATCATGGTCGAGTTCAACACTTGTGTTTCCTGCTAGATCATGACATCGTGGAAAATCTCAAACTGAAACATATCCAAGTAGAAATTCTTCTGTCATTGTGAGAGTTTTCCATGGATTAGCAATCTATCATCTCAGACTTCTGAGTAATTATTTTGATACACTATCTCTGTTATAGAAATTTTTCACCACGCTTTTGTTGTATATGATATACTCTGCATCAGGTTGTTTGAATCCATACAAGGTATTTTTATATCTGCATACATGGGCCTCTTTCTATTATAAGCTTCTTTATCACTTTCTTTATTTGGGAAGAACAATCTTTTACATGTAAATTCCAATCCATGGATACTGGTGAGCTCTCATTATAGTTTTTCTCCCTCCTTCTGGAAGAACCTATGAATCTCGCAATGATTCCATTCACAAGTCTTTTTCACATTTTCTTACATACACTATTATTTATCATAACTTCCATTTCTTCTATGTGATTGCTTCTAGTGGGTTCAAACCAAGCTGGTAGTCTTGTGATTCTCAGTATAATAACTGGTTGTTCTGGATTTTCTTTCTTTCTTAGAATATTCATGTTCTTCCTCATGTTTATCTTTATCTCTTGTGTCCATGGAGTATTCTATAGATTCCATGCCCTGAAGATTCCAACTTCTTCCTTTCATCATAGGATCATGGATGTAGATGGCCAACTAAGGATACTTTAAGGCTTCTTTTTGAAGAAGATTTCTTCTGAACACGTGTTGCTTATCATGGCTGCTACTTTCAACGGGAACATGGAAATATACTTCATAATCCTAAATGGATCATATCATTTAGGATTATCTCCCTCCTAATACTTGTTTCATGTATGAATGCATGCTCTTATTTTTGGAATTCTATAATCAACTCCCTTTATCCAAGAGAGCCCATGCTTTCATCTGCATCCTTATTGCCTTCTGCAAAGTGTCACAAGTATTTTTCTAACTTCCTCTTGATTGTTGACTTCTTTTTGTTTTGATTTCTTCTGGGTCTCTTCAAGTTTGATTTTGATTTTATCTTATCTAGCAGTTGTTACTTATATAATAGCTTACAAAGGAATTGTTACCAAGGATTGTCAATGTACTTCATCTTTTCATATACATTACTTGACTAGTAATCATCGTAATAGTAATCCTTATCTTGTTATTCTTCCATAGGTGTTGTTTCACTGACCATCTTATCTTCTAAGAAATACATATACAGGAACTATATAAACATGGTATGTACGAGGACTATGTTACAGAAGAATATTGTTACCTTGATTAGAAGAAGAAATCTGCTTCATCTTGTTTGACTTTCTTTGAGGGTTCCTTTTATTCCGCAACTGTTGCTTCATGTGTTTCCTTCTTTTTCTTTAGCTCGGGACAATGATTCTTGTAGTGACCATATTTTTGACAATTGAATCATTGTATTTTTGACATATCCTTCTCTTGATTTAGTTTCCTCCTTGWGTCAAACTTCTTCTTATTCCTGAATTTCTTGAACTTTATTGTGTAGGCTTGATCATCATCTTTCCTTTGGAATTTCTCTTTTGCRCTAATCCTTGATTCTTCTTGTGCACAACAATTCCAAAGTTCTTCAAATGTGAGATACTCCTTTCTTATGTTCATGCTTGTGGAAAATGCATCCCATGTCTTGGGAAGGCCATTGAGCATTATATTTACCAGTTCCTTCTCTGAAATGATTTCTTCAATAGCTTGTAGTTGATATCTTAATTGGGAGATTCTCACATGGTATGATGTTATGTTGTCATCATCATTCATTTTCATGTCATAGAGCTCATTCTTCAGACGCATTACTTGTCCAATGTTTCTGACTGAGAAGAGGTTAGTTAGGGCATCATACATCTTCTTAGATGAGTCAGGATGAGAGATGTAGGGTATCAAGTGGTATTTTATAGAGTCCACTATGATACTCATGGAATTGATGTTATTTTCCTTGAACGTCTCCATAATTGAAATGTTCTGAGGTTTCTTCTCTTTTCCTTCTTCAAATTGTGGTTCCATGATCTTTCCTTTCACAATATCCAACACTTTATTCTTGGAAAGGATGAGGTCAATCCTTGTCTTCCATGATCTGAAGTTAGAATCCCCTTCTAACTTGTTTTATGACTTCATAGAATAAGTCATGACTTCTTTGACTTGGTCAACCTTTGACTTTGATGAAAAACTCAAATTTGATTTCTTATCTTGCTGAGAGTACCAGGAGGTGTGCTAGGTTAGGGTGCACTAGGATATCCAGAAATTAGGTCGATCTCTTCACTTAAGGTGCTTCAACAAGAGGGCTAGGGTTTCATTGCTGTAGCAAAAAAATTGACTGCAATTGTAACTGAGAAAATCCTCCCAATCTATCTTCCAGTGGTTAGATTGTCTGAAGATAGTGTGCACCCATAACCTGTTAGAAAAATAGGTGGGCTCGTTTAACCATAGAAAATATAGCAATATTGTCACCCAACCATAGGGTGAAGCCACCCCTGAGCACCTTAACCTTGACAGAGAATAATTTTGGAAGCACTTTGTTGGGCCCGAGATATGATCACTTTCATGATAGTTATTATACATTTTTTCCACATGTACATATGCGTTTTTCATCCTTTAAAGAATAGTTTTGAATAATTTCATGATAAAATGGTATGATCGCCATAAGGTACGTGTAATTCATGTTTAATGATTGAATCAAGTATAATTCATCATGTTTTATGATTTCTAAGAGATAATTCACGTTTTTTGGTGTTACAGGGAAAAAATGCACCTCGTTGCTAGTTCTAGCACTTGATCCAGCACTCATTCCAGCACTCATTCCGACACTCGATACAACACTCTGCCCAACACTCTGTATTGCACAGATATGGAAGGTGAGTTGGTGGTTATAGCATTGGCAGCCAGTGTTGGGCGAATCGGGAACATGGGTTTTGTTCATCATCGTCCCCTCTAGCTACTGAACTCCAGACAACTCAGTTTCAGTTGTCCAAAGAGGACGATTATTGGCTTGTTCTGTTTTGTCAGTTAGGGGATCGTTTATTGTATTTTGTCGAAATTAGAAGTGGTTCGACCCTCCTGTGGTTGACCACTTGGTCTGTAAGATTATAAATACTGCTAGGATGCTCATAATATTGTTAAGAAAGTAGAAGAACCATTGTATTGAAGACAAACTCGTTTTCCTCTGTTTTTGATATTTTACATTGCCATAATTATGCTAGAACTGTGTTTTCAAGTTTTGATGGTGAATCTGCCTTGTTAAGCTCGTGGTGTGATCATAGTAAGTAGCCATGACTTGATGGGGGGCCCACCAACATTCTGGTGATAATCAGTGTGTTGTTTATGCAATTCTTGATTTAATTACTCTTTTTATTTTCCTGTACATCTATGTTTTTATTATGCTAACTAGTTTGTTGTAGCTTAATTGTTTTGCAGGTTAGATGTTGATACATATTAGCATGCATTGATTTTATAGACTAGGAAAAGACTTGCAAGTCTCTCTCTCTTAATACTAACCCCATTTGCAGTTAGATTATGCTTTCTTTTATCATTTTACAGTTAAGTTTAAAACAGATTTTTAATTAGATAGAACAAAGTTTTTAATTTTTGTTTTCTTTTGACAAGGATTGATGGATGGATAGATTTAATTCTAGTTTTTAATCATAGTTTTCTCATATTATTTTTATATAGAACTTGTTTAATTAGTTATTGGTTAATATAATTGTTAGATTACTTTTTAATATCACTTTTTAATTTTTGCTTTTAGTCATTTCTTTATTGTAGTTTGAATGGTTAGAATAGACATAGTGGAGTTTCATTTTACGCAATCTCCTTTCGTAGAATTAAAATGCAATTACATTTCTTAGTTAATGGTTGAATCTAGTTTTGCTTACATAGTGTAGAAGTATAATGATGATCTTGTTATGTTGTTGATGGTTTGTACATGAATATGCAGGGTATTTAACATTATTTTTGTCATGGCTAAGTTTTCATTGGATTGTTTACTCCACACCTTTCATTTTTCCATTGAGATTAGTGTTGAGATTATACCATTGGAATTGTCCTTTGTTGTCAAGTTCCATCGAGATATTATCCGACACCGAAGACATTCACACAACCATCATCATTATATTTGAATTGTCATAGGTTAAAACATAGTTTTCTTGTTTTCATAGATATAGTTTCTTGCTTTCATAGACTAGAATGAAGTCGTATTGTTGCTATAGGATAGATAGACTTTGCTTTATTAGATAGTAATTTGCTCATCATAGATTAGGCATTACATGGTAGTTTTTCGTGCTTTCAATAAAATAGATTTCCTTCCATGCATTAGAAATAGTTTTGCATAGGCATTTAGTCCACTTGCCTCTTAGGCTAGATAGTTGTTCAATGAGAAGTTTTTGCTTGCAGTAGTTAGCTGTTTTTGCATACCCGTCTATTTTCTTTAATAGGTTAGATAGTTGTTTTTGTTTGCTTGCTTATTTTCTTTAGTAGGTTAGATAGTTGTTTTTGCTTACTTGTCTATTTTCTTTAGTAGGTTAGTTAGGTGTCTTTGCTTATTTATTTTCTTTCATAGGATAGTTGCTCATTGAATGTAGGTTGGCAAGTTAAAATAGTTTTCTTTTTTCATTTGCTTATGATGCTTAGTAGTTTTATTTTGCTTATTGTTAAACTAGTTTTCTTTACATAGAGTTTTCATTTTCTTTCTTAGGACTATCCATCGAACCTTGGCCCAAAAGTACTTAGGTTACCTAGTTTCAAGTTGCTTAGTAGGGTTTTCTCATTAGATAGTTTTGCTTGAGTAGATTAGCCTTAGATAGCTACCTTCATTAGTTAGACTATACTCCTACCAGTCTTCTACCTTTGGCATATATTTTTCTACAACTCTAAGTTTACTTACCCTAGGTTGACAATTTAATTGAGGTTTTTTACTGTGTTTTTAGTGCATATAGAACACCCATCATTTTTGGTGTCGTTGCTAGGGAGTTGTCTCAAGGTAAGAAGTAATTAGGAATTAGACCATTTCTAGAACTTAGTATTAGTTTGGTGGTGGGGGAACTTTAAGACGAGAGGTAAGAACCTGCGCATATGCTATAGAAGGTTCTCCCAAACCCAATGGTAGTTTTTCTTTTTGATTTTATTTTTCATGAATAGACCTGGGAATCAAATGGTAGATTTTTATTTTTGTTTTTGCTTTCTTTCATGAATAGGCCTAGAGACCCACAAGGTAGATACATTAAATCAAAATCAGACCTTTCAACCAAGGTTCCTTCTGATCTCCTTGGGGGAAGGAATGTTTCGCTTATAAAATCCGCAAACCGATACTGAAAAACAAGAGCTAGCTCAACTCAAAGAGCTAAAATTGTCTCTGAGAAGACTAACACAGGGAACACTATAGAAGAAGAAATTGAAGCATCAATTATACTGGGACAAGAGGTAAGATCACTTGAGTCTTCCAAAAAACCAAACAATACATCCTTTTCTTTTACACCACCACCAGGGGACCCTAAATTTAGAGATATCATAGACCCTGAACAAGTGAATATTTTGTTTGGTAGTTCAGCCAATGTGATTATCTCTCAAATTGACATAGAAACTTTGGCACCAATAATCTCAACCAGCTCGAGTAGAGTCCCAGACACCCAACAAGTAGGAAGACCTTTCAATCAAAGAGAAAATTTGTTCTCTTGAAAGATAAAACCACCTAGGTACTCTCTTTTTGGAAACCAAACCGATATGGATAATCAGGAAGACCATAACAACGTAAGACACGGAGAGGAAGAAGAAACTGGAAACTAAACCGAAAATACCTTCGAATTTCCGATTTTGGACGCCACTCCCAATGTCAACATGAAGAATATTCCTCTCTCAACACTACCTACCTTTTATGGTAAAAACAGTGAAGATCCAGACACCTTCCTATTTGAATTTAACATCTTGTGTAGGATTTACAACTACATACAATATGACCAGAAATTAAAACTCTTTCTTGCCACCCTCAAAGACTCTACACTAAGATGGTTCATGGGGTTGGGAGAATCTAGTATTAGGTCTTGGTAAGCCATGAAAGACATATTTCTCAAGAATTACCAAGACCACTGCAAGAACAAAGAGTCTCGTAATGACATTTTGAAAATCCAACAGTTAGAAGACAAGACCCTCGAATATTATATGGAAAGATTTGGTTATATCTCCCAAAAGTCAAAATACCATGACCTCCCAAAGGATGCAATTAGGGCTCTTTTCCTTAAGGGAATTTCAAAAGAATATCTAGATATGCTTAACCTGATGGCATCAGGTGACATCTCTCATAAACCATTTGCTGAAATATGTGAAATGTGTAAAAATTACTCAAGGAGTAGAGCCAAAACATGAAAGAATGTTCGAGACCCTTACAATAGAAGCTTAAAACTAGTTAGTGCAGGTGGTATTACGAGAGCAGAGATAGAGAACCTTTTAGAAAAATTTAAGACTGACATCATAAGCACAATAGGTTCCCAGTTGGATACCCCTAAACTCAAAAAGAAACAGGAGGAGGAAAATGCATCAATGAGCATATATTGCCCAATATGTAGGAGGAAGAATTCCTCAAGAGAATGCCCATTAGATAACATTTTAGTTCAATGTGGCTTATGTATAGAAGACCATGTGACTAAAAAATGTCCATCATTGCCTGGTTTATTAGCCATCTATAGGAGTGGAGATCCTGGGGAGTCTTCTTATGCACCTAGGAGGCCATGGTAGCCTAGGAATCAACCCACATACCCAGATCTACAGTCTCAAGTTCCACCCTATTATCAACAACAACAATGGAACTCACCAGGTTGGCAAAACTGGTCTACTCAGTACCAACATCCTTGGATTCAAGGATGGAGGGGAGGAAACAACCAAGGAAACCCTCAAGCTCCACCTATATATATGTCCAACTATCCTTATCCTCAGTTCTCATCGAACACTCCGCAACTTTTTCTAGGTTTTGTTCCACCACTCTTACCTCCTATTCCACAACAAAAACCGCTACAATATCAAAATGAAAGCTTCCTGAGACCAACACTATTACTGGCACAGCTAGTTTCGAACCCCAATAATAAGCCCCCTCAACCTCTTAACAATGTTGAGATGCAGGCCTTCCCAACATATGTTATTACTCTTGTTCCATTACAGGAAATTCAACTAAGATCGGGAAAAGTTTTGGAGAGGAAGAGACCCTCAGTAGTCATCCAGGAATAAGAAGAAGAAGAAATCACCAAAAAACCCATGGATGACACTAGGTGGGAAGATTTTATTATCCCGAAGAATCAAGAACCCAATCTTCCCCAAAATGAACCTTTACAAATTATGAAGGTCCCTCCTTATCCAGACCGATTGGTAATCAAGAAACCAACCACCCGACCAAAATTTGGCATTTTGAATGAATTGAAAATATTTGTGTCAATATTCCTCTGCTTCAAGCCATTAAAGACATTCCAATATATAGTAAAGTAGTCAAAGAATTGTGTATTAAGAAGCCAGGTAGGAAGCAAAAGGACCCTCCTACAATACATTTGGTAGGAGGACTTTCTGAATACATATCAGAGCAGCCAAAGCTAGCAAAATATGGGAATCCAGGGAACCCCCTAGTGACCATAACCATTAATGAGGTCTCCATTGGAAACACTCTCATAGACCTAGGGGAAGCCATCAATGTTATGACCACTACTACCTTGGAACAATTACAGTTGCAACCTCTTCTTCGACCTACCCCAACCATTTTGGAATTAGCAGATAAAACTAGGGTTATACCTGAAGGGATTTTAGATGATGTCATGGTTACTTTAGACTCATGAGAGTACCCCGTAGATTTTCTTGTCATTCATTCAAAGGATCATGACAGAGGCCATCCAATTATTTTGGGAAGACCTTGGCTAGCCACAGCCAATGCATTTATTGGTTGTAGAGAAGGAGAAATGACCATCTCGAATGGTCTCTCTATCCAGAAGCTCACCATTTACCCTCTAGATCAACCTATTATGGAGAATCTATGGTGTCTTGAATGTCCATACGAGAATGAATACTGGGAAGAACCTGTATTTCCTAGTGACCATGCAAGGGCACTTCAAGAGAATACACCAGAAAATGTGCTAAACCAGTTCATTTCTACTATCACATGTGTGGATTTTCCACAGTCTTTTCCCTAATTTGAGTACGCGTTTGGGGAAGAATTTCAAGAAAAATTAGACCCATCCATTTTTTCTTCGACATCTTTTATTTTCGAAACAGATGAGTCTGCCATGTCTTATACTATTCCCTACAAGATTAGTCCAGGGAAATTTTTACATGTAAACTCCGGGATAGATACAGACCAACATAAACAGTTAGTAGATATCCTTAAAGAACAAACATGAGCATTTTCCTAGGAATACACTGACATGAAGAGTATACACCCTGACATATGCATCCATCACATATATACCCAGGGGGAAATAACACCTGTTAGGAAACCCTAGAGAAGGATGAACCCAACACTCAAAGATATAGTCAAGGAGGAGATTCAAAAGTTTCTAAATGTCGGATTCATCTATCCCATCTCCGAAAGTAAGTGGATATCCCCGCTTGTAGTGGATCCAAAGAAAGTGATCGGGAAATGGAGAATTTGTGTTGATTTTCGTGAACTCAATAAGTCCACTTTGAAAGACTACTTTCCTCTCCCTTTCATTGACCAGGTTCTAGATACCTTGTCTAGAAAGAAATATTTCTCCTTTCTAGATGGGTACAATGGGTACAACCAGATTCTTATAGAACCCGAGGAACATGACAAGACTACCTTTACCTGTCCTTGGGGAACCTATGCCTATAGGGTCTTACCATTCAGATTGTGTAATGCTCCTGCCACATTTCAACGAGAAGTACTAGGGATATTTTCCGATATTATTCATGATTGTGTGGAGGTATACATGGATGACTTCATAGTCTATGGAAACACTTACCAGGAAGCCTTAGACAACTTAGAAAAAGTCCTCATCAGATGTCAAGAAATGAACCTATATCTGAGCCATGAAAAATGAAAAATGTTGTTAACTGAAGGAGTGGTTCTAGGACATCATGTTTCATCTGAAGGAATAAAAGATGATCTTGCAAATATTGAGGTCATTTTTAGACTTCCACCCCCCAAGACTCAAAAAGAAGTGAGAAGCTTTATTGGACATGTCGAATATTACCAGTGGTTTATTGAAAATTTTACAAAGATTGTTGCACCTATGTTTGGATTATTAAAAAAAGATGTTGAATTTGTTTGGATTGAGCAGTGTCAAACTGCCTTTGAAACCTTGAAGGCTAAGCTGTTTGTGGCACCAGTTCTTAGAGGGCCCAATTGGAATCTCTCATTTAATATATCCACTGATGCCTCCGACACCGCAATAGGAGGGGTATTAGGGCAGAAAGAGGACCAACAATCCTATGCCATTTATTTTGTAAGCAAGAACTTGTCCCCTGCCGAGTTGAACTACATAGTCACTGAGAAAGAGTTCTTGGTAGTTGTTCATGCTATTAACAAGTTTCGTCACTACATTACAGGTTATGAAGTATTTGTACACACCGATCGTTCCGCCATTAGGTTCCTCATCAACAAACCTATAACTAATGGCCGAGTGACTAGGTGGCTCTTGTTATTGCAATAATTTAATTTTATTGTGCTTGATCGACCTAGGAAAGATAATGTAGTAGTTGACTTTCTTTCCCGAATAAAAAATGAGGATGATGATATCCCTGTAGATTATAGTTTCCCAGATGAGCATATTTTTTCCCTCTCTGTCAATACCCCATGGTTTGCAGATATGGAAAACTATCTGGCTACTAGGAAGTTACCGTCTCATTTGTCACCTCATGAAAAGCGGAAAATTATTACACAGAGTTCTAATTACTCTTGGGTTGGTCATGATATTTTTTGCATAGGTCCTGATTTGATTATTTGTAGATGTGTCCGAGAGGACGAGGTACCTGCTATACTATGAAGTTTTCATGATGGACCATGTGGCGGCTATTTTTCTGAAAAATGTACATCATATAAGGTATTACATTCATGTTACTATTGGCCTAGAATTTTCAAATATGATGCCAAGTATGTGAGAATTTGTGATAGTTTCCAAAGGATAGGAAGACCTATGTCATCTGAAGAAATGCCTTTGCATGCCCAAGTTATGATAGAACCCTTTGAAAAATGGGCCCTTGACTTTGTAGGACCAATTTCACCCATGTCCCGTAGGAAGAACTATATTTTGGTTTGTACGGACTATGTCACCAAATGGGTAGAGGCAAAAGCCCTATTCAGGG
>SNQJ01S0083470.1:7356-34866 GCA_010110895.2 Picea sitchensis | reverse complement strand
TCATCTTGTACTTGAACATTTAAGTGGGGTAAAAGGAGGTTGCCCCCTCGAAGAGGCTTATTATCTGAAATTATCTCTTTTTCAAGGCGTTGAGTACTTTTCCTGAGGTTTTTCTATGCTTTATTGATGTTTGGTTCTTAACAGTTTCAGCCACGGGATTTGCGTTCCGACTGTTTCAACAACTTGGTCTCAGGCAGCAGCGATGGTAATGCTAGCTCAAGGTGCGGCTGTTGTGGTCAATGTAACAGTTTTGTGTTGTTGTTTCAGCATCGTAGACCATGGAGGGTGTAACAACTTCTTCTGTGTGAGTGTTGTAGACCATGGACTGTGTAACAACTTCTTCTATGTGAGTTTTTGTAGACCACGGATTGTGTAACAACTTCTGTGAGTTGTTGTTTCAACATCGTTGACCATGGTGAGTGTAGAATCTTCTTCTATATGAGTTGTTGTAGACCACGAACTGTGTAACATCTTCTGTGAGTTGTTGTTTCAACATCGTTGACCACAGACTATTTCAGCCACAGGGTTTGCATGCTTTAACTATTTCAACAATAGGCCTCAATGCTAATCTGCAGTTCGAACTGTTTCAACACTTATACATTTTTTATCAATGGTTAATTACGAGAATAATGTAAAATTATATGCAAAACAGATTAAACATATAGTAAAGAGAAGAGACGTTGTATACCTTTGGAAAGATAGGGTAAGGTGATAATGTGAGTTTAAATATGAGTGAAACAAGGGTGTAAAGGTGGAAAAAAGTGTGAGCAAAAAGGTACTTTTGTTGTACCTGCAATTTATTTAGACCATGTAGTTGTTGACTGATACTTTTGTTCCAATATTATTGAGTCCTTTGTCCACCTTCATTACTTTCTCTGTAGCTATTTATTACCTCATCCAACTTCTGTAAGCTCTATCATGCTTCCATGACTCTAGCATCTGATCATGTTCTTGAATTGATTTGATTATACCTCTAATACTACCAAAAACTACAAGCAATAATCTAGTTAGAAATATACATATCATACAAAATTGTCAATTAAACTTATAGGTACCTTTTATGTTCAATTCATGAAAAAAATATATATCAAATTTAGCCAAAATAGACTGATTCTAGGTCATTCTCTTCTGAATCATCTTTTCAACAATTGAAATTTTTTCCCAATTCAATATTGGAGCTAAAAGTTAGGGTATCAGAGCATTTATTTTATATTTTTAAATCACCCATTTTGACTAATGGAGGAAATCAGTTACGTGAGATTCTTGGGGGAAGTCCAAGGGGTTCTTTATTCACATGAATTACATAAACCCATCTGTGGCCTATTGGGGGGTTCTCAGATTCGTTGATTCTCTCATCTGTTGGTTGGTTCATTCTCTCTCTCACTCTCGTTCTCATTCTGTGTTTTTTTTTGGTCACCTCACTCATTCACTCGCTCATTCATTCCTTCATGCATGCACTCCATTGATCTTTGTTCTCACCTTTTGTGGATATCTCACTCCATTCATTTCTATCACCCACTCATCTTTCCTCCTCCCTTTCTTGGCTCGGTAAAGGAAGACAGACTACTGAAGAGCACCCATGATATTGTTGGTTGTAAATATTGTTGGTGTAATCCACCCATGAATCAAGGCCTGGATGTTTGAAATGTTGTGTCATGTGTCCATCCTTGTTCAAAACTGAGAGCATTTAGATTCACAACATGGATATTTTGGACCAGATGCACTGAAGCCCTAGATGGAAAAGGACTTTTTGAGGGCCTGTGTAGCAGAGAAGGGTGGGTTTCCATTCTCTTGGGTTGTGCAGGATGGGTAAGAGATATTTGGGTACTTGTACTGTTTTGGGTGTTGGGAAGCTTGTGAGAGCTTGAGTTTTGACTGGTTTGGGAAGCCAAGTAACACTTTGGAACCTTCCTTATGGATTCATAGCCCTGTCTCGGGGGTGACATTGTTTTTGAGACTTGGAACAACAATGTCTACGGTTGGGTGGAACATCCTTGGTCTGCATCCAGTTGGTGTCTTCTTTTATAAAATATAATTTGTCCCTGTTATGGTATTATTTACCTCTGTATTATTTATTCTAATGTGTATTTATTTATCGTTGAATTCAATATTTAGAATATGCATGCTTGCTAGTTATTGTTGTGCATGTCATTTAGTTCCTTTATTTTATGCATCTTTATTAATTTCAAAGGTATCTGTAAGAGAAAGAATTCTAAGAGCGGACTTGAAGTAGCGTAGCCCGACCTGTGGGTGGCTGAGTATGCTACCTATTAGGTACGTTACAAGAATAAATTATTCTTTATGTTTTCAACTTCAATGTCGTAAATCGATCACAACTACGAGACTCTAACCAACAGATCTGTCCCATACTGGTCCAATGTTTCAACCAATATCTCTGATATCAATTTTTAATGTACTCAGCCACCCATAGGGCTATGAATCCATAAGGACGTGCCTCCATTCCCTCCTGGAATGATCAATAAGTTATTACAACCATTCAATAATCGCTCTCCTCTTCCTTCCATTCGTTTCCACGCTCATCCCAAGAGCGCATGAAATAACCAGAGAAAATGAAGAGGAAAGAAGAACGAGAAAACAAGGGGAAGAAGACGAACTAGGGGAAGAACAACCCCAAAACAAACCCCAAGAGATGTTTAAATAATTACAGAAAGACAAGAGCCACATGGCCTCTCTCTTAAGAATCTCATGTAACCCCTTTTCTCCATAAAATCAATTATGGGTAAATAAAATAATAAATAAACCATGCACAAAATATGGCAGAACTGTTCGTGATATAGTACAATCCTAGTGGGTAAATCAAATTAAATTCAAAATTGATAACCACGGTATATATTCTACAACCTCTTATGATTCCCATATTTTGTACATTACCATGATTCTTTGTAGAATGTTTGGAAATAATACTTTTGAGGGATATACTTTTGATTGGGGAAAATGTTTTCAAACAACTTATCCAAACAAATATGGGATTACAAAACTCAGAAGTCTAAAGGAGAACATGATCCTTTCTATATGTCTGCATATATTAACCTTGCAATTTTTTTCAGAACCCCATTTCCTCTTATGAATTGGAGTTGGAATTTGACTGTCACTGAGCCATACATTTTTATCATTCTATATTATGGGAGGAAAATTGAAAGGATTTGTTTTTATGAAATTTGTCATAATGTGGTCATTCCAATTCATGAAGCTATCTATGGTCAGGCTCCTCCCAGAATTTCAGAATAAATTATTGGGAATTTAGGTGCCATTGTAGATTGGTATATTGAGGAAATATTGTCTTACATTATAGTGTTAAGTTTCTTTACATCTCCACATGCTCTTCCTAGATTCTTACCAGACGGATTCTTACTAGAGAGATCCTATTATGAAGTTTTGTCTAGATTTCAAAGTTTCCGTCAAGAACAATAGTCAGGCTTCCTCGGCTTCTAAGAGCACAGAAGGAATAGTCTACCCAAAATCTTGGAGGAAGAACAAAGAATTAGTCCAACTTCATAGGTGGCAGAATCAACAGAGCTCAAGCAACATAACTTTCCCGAAGAAAAAACTAGGGAAGTGGAAAAGATATCAGAATCATTTTCCAAGGATGAAAAAATTAGAGGAATATTCATACCAGATAAAAGTGATCAGGACTTATTAACATCATTTGAGGTTTTTATGAATCATGGAAATAATTTTAATATGTCACTATCAAACACTGAAACTCTAGTGAAATATACTATAAATCAAGGAGAATCTATTGCACTTATTTCTCCTATCCCATCTTTGACTCCCCTGGAAACAGGTTTCGTTTTACTTGTTCAAAAGTTATCAATATAGATGACCATAAACCTATTGAACATGAAGATATGAATTCATCATATTTCTTTTTCAACAATAAAATTAAGGCTATGATAAGAAGGGAATATTGACAAAATGAGGGAGGAATTACCAAAAATCATAAAATGATATATGATGGACAGGGACAGAGTTACCCTGAATTCACAAAAGAAGTTGTTGATTCATTGGGAGCCCTTGCAACTGCCAATTTGTGGTCAATGGATAATCTAAGAAAACATCTGGATGAAAATAATCTTTTGTATTAACAATTTCTTAATGATATGAAATAGATGGAAGTGACTGGGAGAGAAAGAATAATGGATCAAATCAGATACGGCTTTGAACAACAGATTAAGCAATTAGAAGATAAACTGGAATTAAGTGTTCAAAATCAACACTTGAGTAATAACATGCTCTCCCAATGAGATATATTAATATAGAAATTGCAAACTTGGATAACCTTATTCGAGAGCACATGAATGGAAACTTTCAACTTCAAAAAACAAGCATGAGAGGTGAATGAGAAGTTGCAAATTGTCCAACAAGATCTGTATGAAAGTATGGGTATTATTCAAAGACATTATCAAGTAATCAATATTCCTTTGAAGAATATTTATGAAAAGGAGAGGGAAGCTTTTACGGCTAGATTCCAATTCCAATAATTTATAGTATGGAGGCAAAAGCTCAATGTACCTATAATTGCTCCTTTTTCACAATTTTAGCATATAAAAGGAGAAATGGCTTTAAAGGTCTAGGAGAATAATCTTGAAGAAAGTAAAAGGCTATGAAGAGAGGAAAAAGAGGCTTGTCTTAATGCTCTTTCAACTATAGATATTGAAATGGAAGAGATTGATGTCAGTAGTATTCATGATACACTTAGAAAAATTGAAATAGAAAAGAGCAAAGAGTATCTAAAGAAAAATAGAGAGAATGTAAAAAATGCTACACTACAGGTAAATCATGTTGATTTATGAATGGTAAATGATATTCTGGTAAAACCAAGTTTACAACATCAAATCACACCACAGGAAGTTGTTAAAATTCAAGAAAAGTTACCATTGGAATTAAATTAAAACGTCGAACCTTCCAAGTTTGTGTAACACCCCGATATACTGAGTACACTTTTATTGACTTATTCTATGAGGACACTTGCGTGCAAGTGACCTAGTTATGGTACATTGTGATTTCCTTTCAATTATGGATTATACATGATGATGATGATGATGATGTGTTGTGACTTATTGTTATTTGATTTATATGTATTGGCAGATGCTATTGACGCATTTTCCTGAGTGTGTAGGACACATGACAAGTTATGGATTCTGATGGCATCAATGAACTTCCTTGGACTCTGGATTGAGTCAGGGAGTGAATTGTATTTTGATAGAGTATTTATTTTTATGCACTTGTGACATATGATTTATTATAGTATGATTTATGTATATGGATTATTTACACGGTTTTAATTAGTGGATGAAGGCTTGTTGATGCTTGCTAATCCAGGCCATGCACATAAACTAGACATTAAGGAAGAGGTGTGCACCATCCCTGTCACATCCTAATAGCACTCCCATTGTGGCTGAAAGGTAGGTTAACTATTAACTAGTTTGAGAGGGCCACAATGTCTTGAGGGCACACTGATATAGTCACTCACGAAGATTCCAAGGGGCATGCAATAAGGCGAAGTTCTTATTCCTTAGAAGCCCTTAGTCTCTCACAAGGTTGACTGAGTGAAGTGTTGACTCCAAGGGTGATACAAACTTGTAAAACCATTCAAAGGAGAGTGGAACCCTTGGAGCAAAGAGATGCATCTTGAAGGGCACGTCACGTAATTAAAATATTGAGTCAATAAATATAGGTGGCCTAGAGAACATTGAAATTTTAGACCTTGTCGAATTTAAAATAATTAATTAAATAGTAAATTTATTAATTATAAATCCCAATAAAAATCTAAGCCTAATTCTAAGACTAAACCTAAGCCTAAGTTTAGTTAGGAGACTAAAATTAAAATATTAAATAAGTTAAATGATTAGAGAATAATCAAACTCTAGAAAAAATGGAAATAATATCTAAAGATTGGATAAAATGCACATGTGTGAATGGAATTAATAAAAGAGATTTTTTATGGGAGCACTTTGCAACTAGGTTTAAGGTTTAAGCTTCACTGTCACAACTCTTGCCCCGTTGGGGCTCATTACTCTGAAGGATGGAGGGTCGAATGACACCTCTTACAGCTAGGCCACCGTGAATGGAAGCTCCAGAGAAGGATTAAAATGGCCGACTTTTGAGCCCCTTCCAGATCTGCGCTCAAATATCTTGATGGAAGGGACCTTCAAGGATCGGGAGATGGGTATTGATCCAGAAAATGTGGCTACACCTGCTACGGCGTCAACAACATGGCTGCCAGGTAAATGCATCCCACAAGTGCCACAGGCCCAAAAATACATCATTAGCTCACCACGCATAGAAGAGAAAAAGAAATATATGAGAGACTACGCCCTAGTAGGAAAATTCCTAGGGCTCTGGCCTTCAGAACGGGATCTGATCAAATGGATACAATATTGGTGGAAGCCAAAAGGACACTACGAACTACAACTGGGATCCAAGGGCTTCTTCACAATCATACTGCATAACCTCGAGGACCGCAATCACATTTTTGATGGAGGGCCTTATTTCTACAACTCAACCAGACTCTTCTTAAGATTTCGTGCATGCGCCAGTATGGATTAGACTATACTCTCTTCCCCAAGAATTCTGGCTGGAAGAGGTCTTGGCTGGTATAGGTAACAACATTGAAATATATGTTAAGTCTTCATAGGCCACCAAGAAAAGGAGATACACCTCTTATGCATGCATTTTCGTATACCTGAACATATCCAAGTTGCTCTCGAGATCCATAATTATCGAATACCATGATGAGGATTGGACCCAAACCATCGACTATGAACACATTTCGTTCAGATGCAGGAAATGTCATGAGCACAGACATCTCTTCAGAGAATTCCCCCTCAATGCTGCTCACAAAGAGGGGAACCTAGAGGGAGGAAAAGATAAGGATGGCTTCACTCAACTAGCAGGAAAAAGAAGACAAGGAGGATGAAAGTAGCCCACCCAAGTAAGTAAGGATCCTTCCACTAGTAATAAATATGCAATACTACAGGATCAACTAGAGATTCCATCAACCTCCATAAACCCCAATGATCTCCATGCGGATAACATTCCCCAACATATGAGACCAGGGAAAGAACGACCATTACTGGAGAAGGAATCAGATCACTTATTTCTAGACCCTACTGTCGAACAACAAGACCATTTGGAGATAGAGGATGGTGACGCTGAAATGGAGCTAGAAGAGAAAGAATTAGCTGGGGTGGATCTGGAGCACCTCGAACACGCCTATAGACATCAAAAATTGTACACCATACCTAGGGATCAATTACGAAAGGTGCACAAGGTCTTCCTTAACTCCTCAGCTAGATCCACAGCTCGATCCAGCAAGGGCCTGGGAATACAGGGCAATCAGTCAAAGAGTCAGAGAAAAACTCAGAAAGACGAAAAGAAAAGAGGAAGGAAGTCAATCAACAAGCTCATACGAGAAATAGGTCACTTCATGGTGAAATCTGGTCAAATCCACCTTATCTCGGGCAACTTTCCTCCTCTCGCCACCCTCCCATCCTTATGAAGATTATCTCCTAGAATATAAGAGGTCTCAATGGATGTAGCAAGCAAACAATGCTACGAGATCTGATCTTTGTGGAAAAACCATACATATTATTACAACAGGAAACAAAGTGCACAATTGAAGATATTGACAGGATACTCCCCTACTGTTGGAAGCAAGGGGAAGCATTTTCTACCGCAGCCACAGGTACAGCTGGAGGACTAGCTATCCTCTGGAACACCAACTCAATGCTTATGGAAAAAGTTTCCACTACCAAATGGTCCATCACTGCAGACTATAGGCTCATTGGCTCTAACAAACCTGGACACCTGACCAATGTCTATAGGCCGGCCAATCCAAGGGATAAGCAAGCCTTTCTCAAGAACATAGAGTACCTATCCACCTTAACTAGGCACAATAGATGGATTGTCGGCGGATATTACAATATCATACGCAGTCTGGAGGGAAAAAAAGGGGGATCAAGATGCCTGGATCAAGACTCCATTGAATTCAATAGCCTCATTGACAACCTCAACCTCATCGACCTGGAAACCATCAATGGCATCCATACCTGGACAAATAGAAGAACCAGATCACATCAAATCGCCTACAGACTAGATCGTTTTCTCATTTCTGACTCCCTTATGCTGGAAGGGACAACTCTAGAAGCAAGCATTCTGAATTTCCCTGGTTTGGATCACTGGCCCATTCAACTATGGTTGGAGGTGCCAGCCACTCTAGGGAAAAAATCCTTTAGGCTTGAACAGTTCTGGCTCAACCACCCAGATTTCCAAGCAAAGATCAAGGATTGGTGGATGGAGGCAGAGGTCCCCCGCGGCTCCAAGATGTATAGATTTCAGCAAAGGCTAAAGAACCTCAAGAAAATACTCAGACTTTGGAATAAGAAAACCTTCGGTAATATCTTTGACTCCCAAAAGTAGCTGTCAGAACAAATGGGTGCGATTCAAAACTAGATCCGGCTACAAGGGCTAACGGACGAGCTTAAAAACAGGGAAGAAAAATTAAATCAGCAGCTGAAGGCCAGAAAAGGTCAAGAAGAGATTATGTGGAAACAAAAATCTCGCATCCAGTGGCTCAAGGAGGGGGACTGAAACACCAAATTCTTTCACAGAACCACCATTCATCGTCGTCATACTAATAGAATTACACAATTAACCTCCACCAATGGCGAGCCTATTCACTCCCATGAAGATCTGGAGACAACACTGATAGATTTCTACAAATATCTCCTCACAGAACCACTCCCGGATAGATCTGAGGCCATAGCCAAGGTCACGTAGCATGTGCCCTCCCTTGTCACTCCGGAGAAAAACTCATCTCTGATCTGGCCCATTATAATTGAGGAGGTGGATAAATCGCTTCAGGACACCCCCAAGTGCAAGGCTCCTAGCCCCGATCACTTCACCATCCATTTTTTTTCACCATTGTTGGCCGATGATCAAGGTAGAGGTGTGGGAAATCATTAAAGATTCCTGATCCACAGGACAAGTTCTTCAGGCTCTCAATGCAACTTTCCTTACCCTCATCCCCAAAGAGGGGTAGGCCTACCATCCTAAGCAGTTCAGGAGCATATCTCTCTGCAACATCATCTATAGAATTCTAACCAAAGCGATTGCATGAAGACTCAAGACCATCCTACCAATGATCATCTCTCCAGAGAAATTGGGCTATGTTGAAGGCAGACAAATCCTGAACAGCATCATCCTAGCTCATGAAGTGATTCACTCTTTGCAGAAGAACAAAACACCAGGTATTCTTCTTAAACTAGACCTTTATAAATCCATTGATAAGTTAAGCTGGGACTATATGTGGGAAATTCTCCTTGCCTTTGGTTTCGACAAGATCTGGGTGAATTGGATTTTAAATCTAACCTCCTCGACTTTTTTTTTCCATCCTTATCAATGGAGTTCCTTCTCGTCCTTTCTCCCCTTCCAGAGGAATTAGACAAGGAGACCCTCTTTTCCCTTTCCTCTTCATCATTATGGTTGAGGGTCTTAGTTGCTCCATTCATGCAGCCATCGCAAGTAACCTACTGACAGGTCTACCTTTGCATGGTAATTCCCCCCCTATCTCGCATAGCCAATTTGTGGATGACACGCTAATGATAGGTACCCCTACAGCGCACGAAGCTCACTCCCTCCTCTTGATCCTCCAAACCTTCACTGACGCCTCAGGACTGGATCATAACAAAGACAAGTCCCAAATCTTCTTCTTCAATACGCCCCCTTCGATTCAATGCCATGTCTCTGATATCTTGGGTTTCAACCGAAGCTCCCTTCCATCCAAATACCTTGGCCACCCCGTGATTGATAACGCCCTCAGAAACTCCTCTGGAGAACAACTCCTCTGGAGAACAACTCCTTTCCTCCTTTACCAAAAGGCTATCTTCCTGGACCTTCAGAGTACTAAACCTCCCCAGTCATCTTATTCTCCTTCAAGCCATTCTTCAAGCCCTTCCCATCTACACCTTCTCGACACTTGCTGCCCCAAAGTTTGTCCTCGCAACCATAAAAATATTACAGAGGAACTTCCTCTGGCAAGGCCTCAACACAGGGAAGAAAATAGTGTTGATCAACTGGGACAAACTCTGCCAACCCAAAGCACAGGGAGGCCTTGGGCTACGGGACCCTTCCATCATGAATAAAGTCCTGAGCGCCAAGATCTGGTGGCCCTGGCTAAAAAATACCAAGGATCTCTAGGCAAGGCTCTGGAGAAGGAAATATGAACCCGATATGGGGGAGAAGAATTTAATACGATGGAATGGGGAAAACCCAGGATCCTTAATCTGGGCAACAACTAAGAAGAATAGACATCTGGTAACCAAACATGCTTTCTGGGAAATCCGAAATGGGAAAACAACCCTCTTCTGGAAAGATTCCTCGCAACAATGGCCAATTCTAGACCACGAGGATTGGGATGAGAATATCAGCATCCAAGCTACACATGCGGGCCTGACAAAAGTCATTGATTACTGGCAAGACAACCCTACAGAGGACACCTAGTGATGCTGGCACTTAAACAGGAAATGCCTGAACCCGGAGGCGCACGTGGATCTAAGACCCTGGCAGGATGAAATGTCCAAAAGAAAAATCCCCAAACTCACAGGAGAGGATATCCTACGATGGGGATACACACCATGGGGCACATTCATCATACGAGAGGCTTATCTCATCAAAACTCACTCAGACCCTCTACCCACAAGGAAGGTGTGGAGCAAAATCTAGGACCTTAAACATTGGCCTAAAATCACCCTCTTCCTCTGGCTCGTCGCCCATTCAAGCATTCTCACCTGGGATAACCTCTCAAAAAGAGGATTTGTTGGCCCTACTATCTGCATGCTCTGTAAAGAAGTAGCTGAAACCATGAATCATCTCCTCAACTCCTACCCCTATACTGCTCAAATCTGGGATCAAAGTGCGCTTATTATGTGCACTTCGGATCGTAAAAGAGACAACATCATTGATACAATTATGGATTGGAGGGACCAAGTGTTTCAATCTTCCTTTCTAAATCGTATTTGGCAACTTCTTCTAGGCTTTATTATTTGGCAGGTGTGGAAGGAAATAAATAGAAGGATTTTCAAGAATGATTCCTTCCCGTGGCACCATTGTTGGAACCAATGTCGCCTCAATATTTTGGAAACTCTCAATCTTCAACATTGGACTGAAAAGGATCTGATCAGCAATCCCACAGAACTTCTGATCCTTCAGTACTGGAAACCATCCCCAATTCTTCACCCACTTTCCCCTGTTTCTTCTCCTCCCCCTCCCAACAGCCCCTCCTCTTGGACCACCCCCTCAGGCGACTTTATCAAGCTCAACTTCGATGGAGCCTCCAAAGGCAACCCAGGAGTAGCAGGATATGGAGTGGTCTTCCGCAACCACCTTGGACACATCATTCTCATTAATGCAGGTTCCCTTGGTCACACCATGAACAATGCAGTGAAACTTTGGGGGCTCACCAGAGGAATGCAATTAGCTATTGAGCATAGCTTCACCAAGCTGATTGTCGAAGGAGATTCTCAAATCATTATCAATCTCTTCAGCATAATTTTAAATGGAGCGGACCCGAAAATAATCTCACCCAGCTGGAGACTCTCACATAGGCTAAAGACTATAGCGGATCTTCTACAACCCAATCAGGCCTTTATACCTATTCACATCAGGCGAAAGGTGAACCAAGTTGCGGATGAACTGGCTAATCTGGGGACTAATTGGGATGGACCGGATCTCCTTTGCAAAAGGTCCCTCAACCCTGCCCACCCTATTCTCCATCAATTCATTCGCAAGGCTGTGGAAGTGGACAAACCCCCAGATGGGGTGTTAGTGTGAGCCACTTGGCGAGACGCGGAGGAAAGGTCAGGCCAATGAGGCAGGGAGCCATGTGTTGGGCTCGTGCCAAATCCCGTCGCCTAGACCTTGCATTTATGAGAGTTTACGTCACTGCAGCACCATTAACGCTGGTGTGCCCAACTCCCATTACCGACTATACCATGGCTCCTCCGTCCGCAGGTGACTTTAATCCTTGCACGCGATTTGACCCTCTCATCCCTCCACTGCCCATTCCTAGTTTACTCTGGTTTTTCATGGTTCTCACAGCCTTCCGCCTTCTCCAGGCTCTCCATGTTCACCTGGGGAATTCGGTTTAGTTCTTCCTTCACTCTGACCTAAGTATGCCATGCCAAAGAGGAAGTCCATGAAGAGGATCTCCATGGAATCCTCCTCGGCCCCGTGCCTCTTCTTCTCCCCCTGGTTCACCCTCCACGTACTCCTCGCTGCCTCTGCAATTCGAGATGGAACCTCTCACCTCCTCCACCCTGCCTACCTCCCGGTTCGAATGCCTAGCCATCACTGATAGCTCGTCGGGATCTCTTTCGCAATTTCCCGTAGCTCCACCGAATTCCCGAGCCAGCGGGCCTTCTCTTGCACCGACAGTTTGCTCCTCCCATCTACCCTTGGGGGTGCCACCCTTTCTTCGAAATGCCCGAAATAGTGCATACTCATCTACCGACTTCATCCTTGAATGGCAGCTGAAAAATAGTCTAGCCATCCTCTATGGACTGGTCTTTGAGCTCTGGCAGGGACTGGAGGACCTCCAATTCTAACTGTATATTCTAGATGGGAAGACTTCGAACCTCCTCCAGATCCTGCCCACCTTCCAGGAAGCTTTCCACTCTACTCCAGAAGGTGCGGAATCAGCAGAGGTGCCCCATGTAGAGGGCATCGATAGGAATGAATAGATGCAACCATCATAAGGGATCATCAAGGTGCAGGTCACTCACGGGGACACGAAGGTTGTGACAGCTACGAGCATTCATGCGCACAGTCCACCTGGAGATACCCTGCCAGCTGCCAACCTGGACAAGAGCAACTTGGACGCTGATATGCAACTGGAAGGCAAAGGGACGCCCATCAAAGAGGAACCTTGGGACGCAGCCTATCAAGCTACCTGGCTAGGTTATTCACCAAGTGTCTGACCCCACAAGGGATTTGTTCTCTTTACTAGTTTCTTTTCATAGCTGTAGCCTAGTCATCTTAGTTCCATTTTTAAGACTGTCACACTGTAAATTGCTAGACTTACCGAGATGGCTGAACTGGTTTCCCCTCTCTTGGGGAAGTTCGGTAACTACAACACGGTTGTTTTCAAGTTTTTGTACTCTGGTCTGGTTTTTTGAAGGCCCTTTTTACATAAAATCCCTTACTTACAAAAAAAAGAAGAAGAAGGGATTTTTAAAATAAAAAGAAATAAAACATGAGAGAATAGGTGTACACATATAATAGTATCTAGAGTCAAGCTACACTAATCTAACTATAAGAATACTCCTAAACCAACTCTAACTAAGACCTAGTCAGGAGATACTCATTAAATGACAATTTGGGGAACAAATGGACAACTAAGAATGAAAATAGGAACACATTGGAGAATGTGAGGGAAAATGTATTTTTAATTAAATTAAAAATGAAATTTACTTGTGCAACTTGGGGAGAGTGTGACAAGTGTGTGGGTGAATATTATTAATTAAATTAAGTAAAAAGATAAATAATTGTGCAAGAGGACATGTTTCATTTGAGATATTTCTATACAACACATGGGTAGAAGGGAAATGAGACTCACTTATTCTCGGTAAAGTTATGTTGCCAAAAATTGTTTTGACTGTGTTTTACTTGTGATATAATTGTGAGAGTTGGGATAACAAGCTTGAGGAAAGAGTGGAATCTCTACCTTGCGAGGAAAGCTTGGAGTTATTGTTTTTGGTTTCTTGTGTGTGTCCCCTTTGAGGCTCGGGGAGTTGAGGGGGAAGAAGAGTACCCGTAGAATTGGATGAGAGGTATCAATGAATTATCAGGATGGGCAAGAAAACAGAGGGATGTTGTACAAGTGTCTGATTCCAATCAAATATTTCCATAAAGAATTTGAAGCTCCTTTGGTTATGATATTTTATGTTTACTTTTCTTATGTGATAGAAATATCACTTGTTTACAAGTCATGTACGATTTATTTTCCATATGTATAATTGTAAATGAAATTCAAAACTACGAATCTATTGAAGGACATCTCTGTAAACTAATGGAAAATAAAAAATTTATGTATAATATCGTAGTCAGATTCCATCACTTATATTAGCATGATGTTATTATTATTATTATTTTATTTATATATTTTTTTTAACCATGGGAACAACAACCTCCCAAAAGTATATCCAACAACCCGCAAGCCAGATATACCAATAACTTGTGACTCAGCAGGGGCCAAGACGTCCCGAGTCCCACCGAAGTGAACCTCTATCCCAAGGGTCGTCTACCCTTCTAGCCTTGTCACAACGGGCCAATATGAGCATCCCTATTTTCCATATGTATAATTGTAAATGAAATTCAAAACTACGAATCTATTGAAGGACATCTCTGTAAACTAATGGAAAATAAAAAATTTATGTATAATATCGTAGTCGGATTCCATCACTTATATTCGCATGATGTTATTATTATTATTTTACATGTTTTGATGAATGATAGGCGAAATGAATGACTTCCTACAAAAACAAAGTATAGCTTTTAGTATTGGACGTTTTTGTTTACCATGTTTTTATAAAATAAAAATAAAATATGAGTTATATCTATTATCATCACCAATTATGAACTAATTGTTAATTTATGTTCAATTTCAAGTCAATCCATCAAGTTCTAGTGTTTGAAAAGACCTACATCACACCCTCTTACCCTTCTGTTTTAGATCTATTTCGAACTACAAACACATTATGAAATTTTTGTAGTTATTATTTTATAGAATGAATTTTTATCTCCCTTTTCCATATACATTGCACCCGATAGATTCTCCGGGATCATTTCCTTTGTAATGCTCAAAGACCGTCAAGCTGAAGAATTAAATTTACAATTAATTTTAGCAGTAAATGTGGTAGTGTAAGAATTTATTGATGGAAGAGAAAGATTGCTCGATTTGAAGATGTCTTCTATATCAACCATTACTGTGATGAAGTTTAAATTTTCATTTCTCATTGATTGTGTTGCTTGCCCCCAATAACTGATTTCAACGAGACTAGGTTGCAATACTTCTGATTTATTGAAGCGTATTGTTGTCATTTCTATGTGTTAGGTAAAATTGTTTTTCTTTTTGTTATGTGATGGATATGAATAGTATATTTTCTTGTCCATGCTTGTTGGAATATTAAACTTATAATTATATCAAGCTTGGAGTTAAGTCAACTTATATTAAAAGTGTGGTAACAATGATTATTGTTAATAATTATTAAGGATTGTACATTAATAGTTAAGTTATATCTTTTCTACTTATATTTCTATATTAAGATACTTATAATAAATAATTGATAAAAAAATAATAATGGCTTATTACCACTAAATGATCATAATAACTTGAATTATTAATAGTTTGGTATGAACAATTTAGTAATTATGGAAACCCTACTAATAGTTACTATTAAAAATTGTATAATGAATAGTATGGTTATTGAGTAATCCGGTAGATTAATTCATTATTGTAGTAGGGTATGTTATGGCTTGTGTATTATCCTTAATTTTGAATTTGTGTAGTTTGCGCTAATCTCAACAAAGTTATGAGAGGATTTTTGTACTTTGGTTTCTCAAGTTAGAATCCTTAGAGCCTCGTGCATTCTCAAGGAGTTCCTTCATACATGACAATTGAAATTATTAAGTAAGTAATAAATAATTTCTAGGGATAATGTTAATATTCTCATCTAAAAAAAAAAAACACCTATCATATTTACTTATTCATTGTTGATTAGTTATCGAGGTCATTACATTATTTGAGTTATAATGTTAATGAATTCATGAGTTAAACTTGAGAATATATTGATCATTTCTCATTAAGATTAGTTTGTGTATTGCGTGAAAAGTTGGTAAATTTTGGCTAGAGAATTTATTGCGTGAATTCATCACATACATGTTAAGTGAAATTTCTTGTTGATTAAAAGTTATAAGATGTTCTTTTTCAATGCACGTGAACATTTATTTAATGGTTGTTTAATGGTAGAATACTACTATGTGCTTAAGAACTTATGATGAGTATCGTTGATGTTTTAGTCTCGAAATTTGAAGTAGGATTAGGGAACTAGATATCTCCTTGTTCTTTAGAATAGTCGCCATCCTTGAGACGTTAAATGGTCAATATAAATTGGATGAATCATGGATTTGAGTGTTGATTATGTGTCTTGGAGGTCCTAACCTTGCATGATAGGTTGGGTGGGTAAACATCTTGTTATTTTTACATAATATGATTGATCTCAAAATAGTGATGTTGTATTGGATTCTTGTTGTGTAGTGATGAGATGAGATTGAATGTGTAACATTGATGTATGTTATCTTTGTACATCGATTTCTCTATTGATGCATTATAAAAAAATAAAATTCTTTTATCACTTCTCACTTACATTTATGTGTTAATGGAGGGTCTTTATGTCCCTCCCTGTCCTTGACTTCTATGGGGCCTTGTCTTCTTACGTCCTTGAGGGATGAAGGAATTTTTTGGTACACATCTTTCATGTCCTGACATCTCATGATGGCTTCATGCAGTGTGGTTGGCCTAAAGGCATTCACCCATCCTCTCAAGGGTTTAACTAGACCCTTCATGAATAGAATCACCAACCTCTATTGAGAGATAACTGTTACCATAAATGTCATCCTTTGAAAATTTGTGATGTATGTTTCTGGTGTGCCTATTTATTTCAACTGTGCCAACTCCCTAAAATGTATCTGAAGGTCCTTCTGGTCAAACCTCTCCATCAATTTCTGAGTGAAGTCCACATATGAAGTGATTTTGGCATGCCCTAATGCCACCAACCCATGGCACCACCATTTGTGAGCTTCTCCTTCCAAGTGGATGGTGGCATACTTAATTGCTCCGACTTTGGTCATTTGATTAGGTTGGAGATAAGTATCCAAATTATGTACCCAGGCTCTAGCCATTCTCTTTGTAGACCCATCAAAGGGCAGAATAATAAACATTCCCACATTATGCATGAGATCAAAGTTATGTGGGATCTGTTCTCCCTCGTTCCCCTCCTTCGAACCAAATTTGTTTTTAAGGTCGCAAATATTTTTATAGGAAAATGTATCATGGATATATTCATGCACAATCTCATACTCCCTATATGAGGTGTTAATATCAAACCCATGATTCGGTTTCTTTGGTGCCTCCATAGGCTTCTCTGTTAGGAATTGTGGTAATAAAGGCCTAGGGATATTTAGGCTCTTACTCTGGGTCGAGGTATGGTTATTAATTCCTTCTGCATAAGCTCCACTTCCTCTATGGCTTCCCTCTAACTGAGTCCCACTTGAGCCTCCAATTTTTTATTTCCTTGAGTGTTGGTAAGGAACTGTGATAGGAATCATGTCAATTGTCGATGCTCAACGACCATCTGTAGTTTCTCAATGACCATGGATTCCAATAGTGGCAAGACTTTGTCTTAAACATGGTCCCACATGCCTCCTTCTCGATCTGACACTGCGTAGACTTTGTCTTAAACATGGTCCCACATGCCTCCTTCTCGATCCTATTAATCATGGATTTTTTTTTTTTGATGATTCTTGAGAGGTGTATCCACCATGCCCTTTTCTTCTAAGAATAACAGGTTGGTAGAATCACCAACTTTTATACCAGTATAATGTCCCCAACTAGGGTATATGGGGAGTAAATTTTTGTTTACCAAGTTATTATTCTACTTTGAGTGATTTAATCAAATAGTTTGTAGATTCTTATCAAACTAAGAATGTATCATATAACTATTACACATAAAATGGAGAAGTGAACCATGTGATATTTGTTATGGATAGAAAAATCAAAACCACACAATACAAGAACTCTACTCGCTATAACAACAACTTCCAAATCCTCCTACGCACAAGATATTAGATACACTACAATTGTAGAAACTAATGAAGACACAACAAGAACCTCATGATGATGATGCCAAATTTCCTCAACTAGTGAGGGATCCTTCTTTGCATGTACAGTATTAGAATCCTCCCTCTTACCCTGATCATTGATGCTTGTTGTCATTCCTATATTCCTATGCTTATGGGGCCTCACAGGATGATGGTGAGGCATCTAGTGGGACAACCCATGTCTAATCCGTGGGGATGCCTCCTATCATGGCTAGTCGAAAATATTTGAATGTCGGAGGATCTGATGAAGGGTTTCCTCTTGAATATGGCCACAATTCTTTATGCGAACTGCTAAGTCTCAAATCTCTCTTCAGAATATAACCAAACACCATGATGAACTCAAGTGATGACTCTCGATGGATTCCCCTTTGTCTATATAGGGTGGATATTTCACCACCAAAAATAAACCTTCAATGGAAGGGTTTTTCCCAAAACCCCAACGAAAATGTTGGACACAAAGAGAAATCGATAAGATGTCAAATAATAATGCCAAGGGGAAGGGTTTATCCTCTATTTATCCTTCCTTTGTACCTTCTATATTTTTCCCCCATTTTGACAAAATCAAATCTTCACTTTATTTTTCCCTCCAATTGCATTAAATATATATTTTTATTTTATTTAATGTCACTTTTAGGGTTTGAAAATATTTTTACCTAGTGAAACCTCCTCGTCTCCCCTTTTTCCTTGTTGACTATATCTTATGTGAGTCATATAGGCTATTTGGTCACTCCCACATCACGATAAATTAGGAGGGGACATTAGAGATTATTTTTGAAAATGGCTCTATTTCTGGCCAACCACAGTGTCCATAAAACATATTTAGGAGATGCCTTCCATGCTTTTTGAAATACATTATTATCATGGAAAGAGACCTAATAGAATGACCCCCACTTTCCTAGAAATTTTTTAATAATTGTAGGCCATGATACTTTGTGTAGCAATTAAGAGTACACTAATTTCCATACATGTTTGGAGAATTCACATTCCAAGAATAAATGTTGAGAAGTTTCCAAATTTTGAAGGAACAAAGAACATCAAAAGGGCCCCTGAAAACCTCTTTTACTCAAATTCTCCCCTATGAAGAGCTTATCTTGAGCTAAAAACCCAACATAAAATGTTTATTTTTGGAATCCCATCATTATTCCACATATTTGTCCATACAGTTGATCTTTCGAGAAGAGGTATATCATTGAATAAAATATATATATCCTTCCTTTACCAAACATACTGTTACTCCGCAACTTATACTATCTCTTTCATATTCATGAATGAGGGTAGCTCCTTTAAAATTTGGCAGTAAGGATTGATCCATATTGATGAGGTGAGGGGGAAGAGGGCCCAAATCCTAGCCCAAAAAATCTCCATTAGAACTCCAACTTGAGATATAAAAAGGGGTGAGATTGTACTAAGATGACAACTAATTCCTAAGAGAGAAAAAATATGCTTCATGACTTAGAGGGGAATATCGGAAGGAGACATCCTTGCAAATGTTCATATGTCTACAATTTCCAAAAATCCAGGTGAGATATTTTTTAAAATGAGGAAGGGAGCCCCATATAAAATTCCAAATAGGGATCCTATTTTCCTAGATAAGGGGTCATCAAGACACCTTTTAGCCCCAGAAAAATAGTTTTTGAGTAAAGACCATTTCCACCATTCATTTCCCATTGTCACCATTCTCCATAATAGTTTTGTACCAAGGGAAATGTTTCAAGGTCTCGAACTCCAAGATCACCATGATCCTTACGGGACCTTAGCAAGTTCCAATTTTCCAAATAAACCTCTTTGAATTATTTTTTCCTACTTTCCACATAAATTTACGAATTTCCTCAACCATATATTTTTTAATACCAAGAGGAGCCAAAAGGGAAGAGAATTGAAAAATAGGAAGCAAGTACAAAACATATTTGTAAAGCACCAATCTGCCAACTGGATTCGGCTAGAAAGCAACCCATATTTAAAACTTCTCTTCTATTTTCTAAATAATAACCTGCTAAGTGTCTCTTGGGATATATTTCAAACATATTAACAATCCAATTTATTTAAAATATTTCCAATTTGTTGAAAATGGTAATTGCAAAATGTGAGCAATACCCATCAGATTGTGAGCATTGATATTCAAGGCATGTAATTGAATTTTATTCTTATTAATTATCCCACTTGATATTTGAGTGAACTGATCCAGAACAAGTTCGAATTGACGGGCTATAAGTATTGAATCTCCTCCAAGAAGTAGTATCATCAACAAATTAGGAGTGATTAATGCTTTTCACCCCTTTGGCAATCCAGATACCTGGGATTTCTCCTGAGATGCACTCCCATTCTAGTCTTATGTTTAGATATTATTTCAAAAGGAAATAAATAAGAGGTAAAAGAGGAAAACCTTCCCTTATCCCCCAAGTGGCTTTGAAAAAGGGGGTTGGCCTACCATTGACTAAAGGAGAAATCCAAGAATTTTGAATGTTAGAATATTCAAGAATACTGAGAGGGGGGGATGAATCAATATAGATTTATTTTTAAAAAATTAAACTTAAATAAATACATAAACATTAACCATTAAACGTGTCATCCATCATCACATAAACTCATACATTACACATAAATTTTTACGTGGAAACCCAACTGGGAGGAAACCACATAAGCTTTTCTTAAGTAGTTTAAAGATTTTACAAGAACCCACTCCCTGATTTTTTCAACACCTACTGGAAGGAGACACTAATCCCCTTGGAATGTTTTAAATGATGATAAACTATCAAATAAACCTTCAAATACAATCCCTCAAAATCACTTCTTAAATCAACATACAAAACTGCTCATAACTGTACCACAAATCTACAAACTTGTAATATTTTCCACGAGCTCAATTTTCCTTTTTTGATTTTGAAACATAGACCTTGGATATTAGGATTTTTTATCCTTCTAGTGCAGAAAGTGGATTTCAATTTGGACCTCGAAAGCTTCATATATAATCATTTTATCCCCAATACCTATTTGGTACTAGGTTCTCGATTAGTCACAAACCCTAACTTCCAACAAGTATAACTTTGTACCTACAATGAATGAGGATATAAAAATTGTATCCAATCTTATTCGATATTTTCTCCAAAAATAATCCATGTTTCACTCCTTGACTCAATCCTAAAAAAATTTATAGAAAAAATGACAAGATGACTCGTTTTGAAGAAGAAAACCCTTGTTTTAAAAACTTCAACTTCCACTAAGTATAACTCCAAACATGTAATGATTCAAGACCTAAAATTCGTACCCAAGATTCTTTTCTATATATTCTGAAACAAATCCAATTTTCTCTATCAAAATAATTCTAGAAAAAAGGTTATATCAAAAACTCCAAGATGACCTTCAAAGAAAACCCTAGAACAAATCATCACAAGACTTCATCTTCCCTTGGAATTTATCCCTTCTTCACTTCATCTTACCTTGGAAATTTTCTCCTCTAAGATGAAATCGACTCCTCCTCTTTGTCTAGGTCAAATTGGTGTGTTCCAAATGACAAATTAGGCTCCTCTTATTTATATGAGTCTTCTCCATATGAGAGGGTGTGACCAAGGGTCATAACTTTTGGGTTGCACCTCTTCCTTAAGGATGGTCGACCTTATGGGTTTCTTTACTTTAATTTAGGGGATTCTTATCTTGGCTTTAGGAAATTCTTCACTTGGATTTAGGGGCTTATTCTCTTGTCTTTAGGTGCTTCTTCACTTGGATTTAGAGGATTATTCTCTTATTTTTAGGGGCTTCTTCACTTGAATTTAGGGGATTCTTCACTTAGTTTTAGGGCTTCTTCAAGGGTCCTTTAAGGCTCCATTTGTGTACATCTCAAAGTGGGCATTTGGAAGGAACCAAATGTTGTCTCATCCCATAAGGGATATTCTTAAAATATATACCATAATTGTACCACTTTGTAGTTACATACACTTATGTCAAGGACCCTTCAAGGCTATTGAAGGCTTCTTCAAGTGGACATGTCATCATCACTTTTAGGGGATTCTCATATTTTCTTTAGGGGTTCTTCTAAGGTTGAAATCAATGACAACCAATTTTCCAACAATCTCCCCCTTTGACATTGATGTAAACCTAGTAAAACAACCATGCTCCCCATGTCTTCGTTCTCTGATCCCAATGACTGTACTGCCATCTTTTCTTTATGTTGAATTCCCTTGTCTTCATGCCTCTAGTTTTACTATTTTTACCTCCCCCTTTGACATAAATGGAAAAGGGTAAACTGCCCTAACTATATTCCCCTTTTTTCTTGCAAAAGATTATGGAAATAAATTTCGAGAAGAAATTACTCCCAATGTTTGTCGAAGATACTCAAAGGTCTTCATAGGAAGAGGCTTTGTGAATATGTCTCCAATATGTTCTTCTGTCCCAATGTACTTCAACTTGATTTTTATTTTTTCTATGACTTGTTCCCACATAAAGTGAAACTTAATAGGAAAATTTTTGGTCTTGGAATGCATCAGTAGATTCTTGGAGATGTTTATAGCACTATTGTTTTCATAGAGTATCAAAATAGGCTCATCATATATCACTTGAATTTCTTGGAGGTTTTTCTTCATCCAGAGAATTTGATTACAACATGTTTCTGCTACTATATATCATGTTTCTGTTGTGGATAAGGATACTGAAGATTACTTCTTTCTCAACCAGGACACTAAGAAGTTACCTAAGTAGAAATATGCTCCACTTTTACTTCGTTTATCATCGATACTTTGTGCCTAATCAACATCCATTTAGGTGACTATAATTAACTCATTTCCTTTCGGATATCATAGCCCAAAATCTATTGTTCCTTTAAGATATGTGGATATCCTTTTTACTACTAGAACATGGGTTTCCTTTGGTGCCTCTTGAAATCTTGCGACCTGTCCACCTACTTGAATTACATATAGTCTTGAAGTTGTCACATAGAGTAGATTGCCAATCATTAATATGTAGAGTATTTGATATGCTTCTTTATATTCATCATATTTTCTCAACTTGCAATTGGTAACCATAGTAGTACTCACAGATTTACCATATTCCATTTTGATATTCTTTAACATTTTCTTGATGTACTTGGTTTGGGAAATGAAAATTCCTTCATCTAGCTGAGATATTTGGAGTCCCAATAAGAAAGTCAACTCCACAAGTAGGGAAATTTCAAATTCATTATGCATGTCCTTGGAAAAATTCTAACTCAATTTATTAGCATCACCTCCAAAGATGATTTCATCAACATACACTTAAATAATAATCATATTTCCTTGATCAAATTTCTGTAGAGGTTACTATATTTCCCCTTCTGAATCCTTTTTGTTTTAAGTACATGTCCAATATTGAGTAACAAGATCTCAGAGATTTTTTAAGTCCATACAAAGATTTCTTCAATCTACAAACACAATATTCCTTTTCTGATAGTAGAAACACTTATGGTTCTATGTAGAATTATTCTTCAAATTCTCCATTTAAAAATGTCCATTTGATACATTTTTATCCTTTTGGAGCATGCATACACCAAGAACATTCTGATTGTTTCCATTATGGCCATGGGAGAAAAGGTTTATTCAAAATATATTCCTTCAACTTGAGCATATCCTTTTCACACTATTATTTCCTTGTTTCTAGTTACCTGTCCATCTTCGCTTAGCTTATTTTTGAAGATCTATTTTGTCCCAATAAATTTTTTTTCCTTTGGTCTTGGAACTAGTTCCCATGTCTCATTCTTCTCTATTTGATTTAGTTATTATTCTATATCCTTTATCCAATGTTCATCATTTCTAGATTTCTCAAAGTTACTTGGTTCAACTATGGAAAATAATGAAAAATGTCCCTTTTCAGGTGTCTTTGCTTTCCTTCTTCTTATGGTTTCCACTCCAACACTTCTATATCTAGTGATTTTTTCTAGTGGATGATTCTTCTGAACTCGACGGTTAGGTGTCTGGAAATATCATTGATTGTTTTCTTCTTTTTCTACTTATGGTTGCTTCTCCCCTTCTTATTCTTCTTATTCTTCCTCTTATTCTTACTTTAGTTCTTCATTTTCCTATTCTTCAAAGATGTTTGATTTTCTGTTTTCCTTCCCGGTCTTCAACAAGTCTGTTTCATCACATTTTACATTGATTATTTCCACTATCTTGTTGAGTCTTATATTGTATCACTTATATCCTTTTCTTTTGCATGAGTATTGAACAAATATTCCTTCGTCCACAAGATATTCAAATTTTCCAATCTTCTTTTCTTCCCTTTTTATGTAACACTTGCTTCCAAACACTCTAAAGTGATTAACATTGGCCAGTCTTCCTTTCCATAACTCATATGGAGTCTTATCACTGTTACTTCTGAAAATTACTCTATTCAATATATGAATGGTTGTATGTTCTACTTGTCCCCAAAAGATATCACTTTGCTTGGAGTCATTCAACATGGTTATGTCTATTTCTTATGCAGTTTTGTTTTCCCTTTCAACAACTCCATTTTGCTAAGGTGTTCTAGCCGTTGAGAATTGTCTTTTTATTCCATGTTGTTCATAGAAATACTTGAATTCATTTGCAGCAAAGTCACCTCCAATATCTGATCTTAACTATTTGATTTTCAAATCAGCTTCATTTTCAACCAATTCCTTGAATACCCTAAAACATTCAAAAGCATCTGGATTTTTCCTGTAGAAGAAAACCTAGGTCATTCTTATGTCTTCAGCATGCATAGCATGAAGTATTATTCACCATCTAGTCATTTTTTTCTCATGGGCCAACATAAATCATTGTGTACAATCTCTAATGGTTTTTTCGTAGAGTATTCCTTTGTCTTGAATTCAACTTTTGTGTGTTTTCCATGCTGACAGTGCTTACACATAGTATTCATTGGCTTTGTAGTTTTTGGTATTTCTCTTACAACTTGTTTCTTTCTTATCTTAACAATATTATAAAAGTGTATATGTTCCATTCTCTTATTCCAAAGCCAACTTTCATCTAATTCCCCTCGCCCCCAAAAACAAAACTTCGATCTCATTCAATATTTATATCTTGTTTGGAGTTGTAGTCATTGTTGCCACTAGTCTCCTTGGTCCTTTCCTTATTTCACATTATTTTGAATTGAATATAATTATGTGTTCTTGATCACACATTTGGCTCACACTTAGCAAATTATGCTTCATATTTTCAACAAGTAGGACATTTTTTTCCACAACATCTTTGTTTCCAAGATTGATTGTTTCTTTTCCTATAATTTTGGTTGATTTATCATTGTCAAATGTGACCAACCCCTATTTTTATTTCCTTAATGTTAAAAATATGTTTTTGTCTCCAGTCATATGCTTTGACCATCCACTATCAATATACCAATGGATTTTTCTATTTTGGGCTTGTAAGGAAAACTCACATTCCTCAACCTTCAAATATTCTTGCTTCCTTTTCCAAGTTCTTAGTTGTTCCCATATATTATTGAAAGGAAAATGCTTAATTCTCCTTGAATAAAATATCAAATCACCTATGCAATTTATGGCTATATTTCCAAAATTGTTACATTTGTATCATTCAATTTCATAACCTAGAGCACCAAAACTGTTATAATTTCTGTCAAATGCCTCACAGGGATTTTTGGGATAATTTCCTTCATAGTTATTCTTGGGATTTTCATAGATACTTCTGCTCTATGTGTTTCTACGCTATGCATATGATCTACAATTTATGGCTTTATGCCCAAAATTATTGCAAGAATAACACAAGCCAAAAAAAAAAAATGTACCTCGGTGTGGGTGGTCTTCTAGTTGTTGTTGTTCTTCTGAAATCATGATCTTATTCTTAGTTATTCTTTATTGTTGGTTATTGATTCCATGTTCCTCTGAATGCATGATATTCTTCTTGATTCTTTTTATTTTTATTTTTTTGTTTATGTATGTCCTCCTTTAGAGTTTTGCATTCTTCTTTCTTGATGGAACCCTTGATAGTATCTGCATAACTTCATCGATTTGCTTCATTTCCTGTCATCATAGAGCTTGAAACCTCATTAGTGTTATTTTGTTTGTATCCAAGTCCAGAATGTTCATAGAATGGTTTTTTATTGGAGATGATTTCATCCAATATTTTTGTTTTATTTCCAAAATTTAGTTGGATGTCCTTCTTTTGTAGTTCCTTTCTTAGTGAGACTATTTTTCCTACCAAATTCTATGTTATTTTATTCTTTTCTTCTATTTGTCTCTTTAGCATTTTGTTAATCACTTTTTCTTCTTCCAACTAAATACTTAGAACTATTATAGTCTTCTTGGATTCTTCTGAATTTTTTCTAGGGTTTTGAAATCCTTCCTTTAGTTTACTTAACTCTTCTTTGAGAGACTTGTTTTTCTTCCTTACTATTCTTAGATCACTTAAGACACTGATCAATTCTTCCACAAGATTCACTTCTCCTTCTTCTTCATAGTCTCCTTCATTATTTTCAATAGTTTTCTCTTGAGTCTCCAATGCCACGAAGAGTACTCTTCTTGAGTCACTGTCACAATCATCATCTTCATTAGATGAAGAAATATCATCTTTTGAATAGAGGATTTTCTTTTTTCAAAAATTTTACTTTATTTCTTTCCTTGTCTCTTTTCTAATATTTATTTTCTTTCTTAGGAAATTCTTCTTCATCACTATAAGAACCCCTTGATTAGGTACATTTGGAAGCAAAATGGCCAACTTTACAATAATTAAATCATTTGAAAGGAAGCTTACCTTTGTACTTGTCGATCCCTCTTTTCATCTTTCTCACAAAGTTAGCTTCTTCTTCAGTTTTTGAATCATCACTATTGTTGGAGTGTGGTTTTGACCTTGGCTTATTCTTTCTTTTCTTCTTGGAGGCTTCGAAAATGACTTCCCTTTTGGATGGATTTTAATATTTTGTTCTCATTTCATATGCTATAAGTATGCCATGTAATTCATCCATTCTCAACGTATTCATATCTTGTGTTTCTTCTAGATATTATATTTTAGGGTCAAATTTCATTGCGAGAGATCTCAATATGTTTTGCACAATAATTGAATTTTCAATATTTTCTCCTCGTCCTCTTATAGTATTCACAATTTTATAAACTCAGGTAAAATACGTTTCAATATATTCATCTTCCATCATTTCATATGTTCAAATTGTCCTCTGTAAGTTTGAATCTTGGCCCATTTTTATTTAGAATCTCCTTCATAAACATTCTTGATTTTTTCCCATATTTCCTTTGCAGAATCACAATGCATAACCTTAACAAATTCTGAACCTGTTAGACAACTTAGAATGGAATTTATATCCTTTGAATTGTTTTCACTGATATTTTTCCTAGCATTATATGTTTGGGGAAAAGATGGTGTAGTGTATCCATTTACTACAATTTGCCAAACATCAAATCCTTGTTATTGAAAAAATTCTCTCATTCTTATGCTCCAAAAAGCATAATTTTTCCCATCAAACAATGGTGTTCCATTTTTGGTAAATTATCCTTTCTTATTCATGATTTTTCTTCCATTGTTTAGAATTTTCCTGAAGGAACCCTCTCTGATACGAATTTTTAGAATATTCAAGAATACCGAG
>SNQJ01S0083469.1:29754-43265 GCA_010110895.2 Picea sitchensis | reverse complement strand
GAAGGAGCTCAGGGAGGAGCCACAGAAGCCGTTGGATCGGGCAGAGAGAAGAGATCTGGACCGTCGAGCAGTTCACGTCTAGCAGAGGAGTGCCAGGGGAAGTGCAAAGGAGAGGAGGACTGACAACCGTCGGATCTCATGAAGGAATCCCGTCAGCCGTTAAATCTTGAGAAGTTGCGCAGGGTTTAGGCCCAAAGGAGTAGAGGAAGAACCCAGAGGAGACATTGGGATATTGGCGTCATCGGGTATTCATAGGGTAAGAATCGAAGACCTTGGAAGTCCCGAAATCTCGAGAAGGGATCCTAGTCGTTGATCTCGGCAGGACACATGTCATCATTCTGGGAAGTCATCAGGAATTTTGGAGGCATCAGGGTTTTACAAGTCGAGAGAACTGAGACCTTTTGAGTCCCAAAAACTCGACGAAGAATCTCGATCGTTGATCACAACAGGGACACGTGGCGAGAGATCCCAGAGAGTCGGATTTCGGGATATCGGGGTTTCCGGAGTCGTGAAACTCTTACATAATGAAATCGTGATCCGTGATTTCTCGATGAGATCGGAGCCGTTAATCTGAGGGACGCGTGTCTGAGGATCTAAAGGAGTTAAGGTTTTGCNCCGCATACAAGGGAATTGTTGCATCAGAAGTCCCAAAATCCCGACGATATCGGGATCGTCCGTTGGAGGGATGTGTGGCAACCATCAGCGCATAGGGGAAAAGCCACGACGGGAGTCAGCGGGAAGGACAGGTATCAGACATCTGGGAAGAGTCGGGAATCAGGATATCGGAGATCCCGGGCACATAGATTTCGTGCATTTCATAATCGCGATACACAATTTCCCGACACCATCAGAGCCATCCATTCAGTGGACACGTGGTTGAGATCTACACCGTCAGAGGAAGTCCCAATAGGAGGTCGTTCATTGGCTAATCGGGAATCGGGATATCGGAGATCCCGTTGACGAGAGTTTTGTGCATTGGAAAATCGCGATACGCGATTTCCCGATAAGGCCTTGGAGCGTGAGAGCCAACTGTCATCACAACAAAGGAGGAGAACAGGTGGCAGATTTCCGAGATAGGTGAAAGGACCGTTGACAGGTCAACGACCGGGACCCATCGAAGGATCGGGGATCAGAGATTCAGGAGTTCCGAGTACATGTATAGCTCGACACCAAAAACCCCGAAATCTCGATGGAGAGTTATTGTTGAGGTCATATAGGAGGCGATCGTATGAACTATTGTATAGCCTGAAGGGGCTAAAGCCCAGAAAAGGAGTGCATCGGGGATCGACATATCGTGAGTTCTAGGGACATGCACATTGTGTCATCGCAAATGCCGAAATCTTGATAGGAGGTTTGATCACGGTTGTGGGCTGCGGTCATATGGTAAGTGGTCACATGGACCATGGTATAGCCAGGAGGGCTAGCGCATGAAAGAGTCGCATCGGCAATCGGGGAATCGAGAGGACTGTGACTCTCGACAGTAGGAGTCCCGAAATCCCGATAGTGAGTCGGGAATAACCACGGCTAAGTCCAGAAGGTCGTGGAAGGTAAAGAAGGACATGTGGATCAGGTATTAGAAGAGGATTCCCGCAGGGGATCTAAAAGAGCCACTTCGGCTCATGAATGAGGAAAATTGAACGATCCTGAGAGCAGGTGAGTCGAGGCTCAACCAAGCCTGCATCAAGTGGTATCAGAGATGATTTCTTTATTGTATATTTCAGGCAAGAGGAGTGAAGAAGAGAAGGAGCACTCTGATACACATCAAGTGGTATCAGAGTTGATTTCTTGTCTGTATATTTCAGGCAAGAGGAGTGAAGAAGAGGAGCACTCTGATACACATCAAGTGGTATCAGAGCTAGAATCTTGCTTGTATATTTTAGGCAGGAAGAGGCAGAGAAGGAAGGCACTCTAATACTCACATCAAGTGGTATCAGAGCTAGAACTTTGTTTGTATACTTCAAGCAGAGAGGAGAAGGCAACAGGGAAGAAGAAAAAGTTACTGAGGACTCTGTAAGGACTTGCTTGCAGGTAGGCAGCAGTCCATAGACAGTCAGCAGGACTGTGAGAGGATGATGAAGCTGGAACACTCAGGGATGCAGAGTGATAGCAACAGATCTGTCAGAGAGGCAGACAGAGACAGCAAGATGGCTATTGAAGGCCATAGAAAGAAGAGCAAGGCAGAAAATCTTGCAGAAATGGATAGAGAATTTGATAAAGACCTCTATGAATTAAAGGCAGACATAGAGGAGTTCGAACTGCGGATGAGGCAGGAAAATAAAGCCAAGTTGAGATGGGTATATGAATGGCCCATGAAGACGCCAAAGGTGAAATGGCCAGTCAAGGAGTTGATGGTCATGAGACAACGTAGGTTGTTAAAGAGATGGTTGAGGTATGCTTAAAACCTCAAGGCCATAGAGGAAAACATGGTTGAGGTATGTAAACCAAAGACTGGGAGAGGTCTCAATGATGATGAAGGGGATGAATTGGGATCGGTTGAGGATCTCAAGCACTGCCAGGAAGGCAGAAAAGAAGAAATTCCAGTTTGCCAGGAGGGCAACGAGCTGAGGTTGCTACGAGATCTCATGGACTGTCAGGAGGACAGTCGAGGAGTTTCAATTTGCTAGGAGGGAAATTATGAGAGATCGTTGAGGGATCTCAAAGACTGCCAGGAGGGTAGTGGAAGCGTCTCAGACTGCCAAGTGGGCAGAGATGAACATTTGAGACTGTCTGAAAGTCTCATGGACTCGGAGGAGAGTTCAATTCAGCAAGGAGTGCTGATGAAGATGGGATCGATTGATCTCATAGTCTGCCAAGAGAGCAGCAGGGGCATCCCATATTGCCAGGTGGGAAGGGATGAGCAAATGAGACTATCGGAGGGTCTCATGAACTCAGAAATGAGTTGGACTCAGCCAGGGGAGCTGACAGAGTAGGTGATCTCAAACGAAAATTTAAATCAGCAGGTGCAGCTGAAAGAGGAAGAAGATCAGAAGGATATTCTGATGATTGGGGGAATTGAAATATTCCTACCATCTGCCCAGGAGGAGGCAGAAAGTTGTATTGCAGGTGAAGAAATAGCAGAAGAACAGTCATCGGGGACTGTTAAGGAAGAATTGGAGTAGACTTTGGAAGCTTCCCAAGCAGAATCATAAGTTAAAGAAGTTGTAGCATTGGAGCTGACAGCAAAAGATAAAATTATTACTCCATGGCAGATGGAGCTGGAGATGCTGGAGGATTGGCTGAAAAATCCAAAGCCAGCAGAAGAATTGGCAGAATTTGAGCTGTCAGGGAAGGTGACTGAACAACAAGTCAGTCAGGAAGAGACTGCAGAGCTGAAGTCTGCAGCAGAGTGGCAACTTGAGGCCACAGATGAATATGAAGATGAAGATGAAGATGAAAGAGATGGCACGGGAGATCATAGCGATCTTCCCTATTGCAGAAAATTTTTGCATTTGAGGAGACTGCAACAACAGAGCCAACCACTGGAGAAGCTGGACGAAGTAATAGAGGAGATCAGGAAGCTGATGATGGAGTCAACAGACACTGCCAGCAGGGAGAGGCTGAGCAGAAGAGCAGGAGAAGCAACAACAGAGTAGCAGGAGGATGGAGCGGATGGATAGCTCCATAGATTCGTTTGGGATCCAGGAGGATTTCCAACAGCTTAGAGGGGAAGCTCATGAGCAAAAGATCATGATTTTGTAGCTGTGGAGTATGATGCAGGAGCATATCTCCATGTAGCCATCCAACCAACTAGCCACGTTAGCGTGCACACATTCAAAGGCTGAAGAAAGGTGCAACCTCATTTTGAATTTGAAATTCAATGTAATTTAATGTCTTAGGCTAGTGAGCCATGGAAGTCGTGCTTTTGTGCAGGCGTTAGATAGGATCGACCTTTATTGTAGATCGACTGAATATCTAGATCCATATGCTGGACTAGACAACCCATTCATTGTAATTGAATAGGGTAGGTGAACCTCGAGGGAAGCGCTAAGATCCCCTCAGGTAAAAGAGATTTTGAGATCTCATTATGAGTTATTATGGTTGTAGTAGGAGAGAAGAGCCAGAGAGAGCTCAGGAACACCATTTGTAAAATACAGGCATTTGCCATTTTAATATAATCAGAAGCAGTTTTTCCTGCACATGTTCTGTGTTGAATGGATGTCTGTGTGTGTTCCATATATATGCTGTAGATGCATGATTGATGTATTCTGCAGGAGTGTGCTTTGATTTCAGGGAGGAAGGTCTTTGAGGCTTCACACCAGGAGGGTGTGACAGAACACTGAGGTTCTGAGAGCCGTGCACAAAGGATGCACTTCTGAACTCTGAGGAGTCAGACAAAGACGTGCTGAGGCACATGACTGAAATCAACAACTTAGGACGAAGACCTCAAGGTTGTTGAACACCTTGGAGGCAAGGCTGTGTATGAGAACACAGTTGCATACATAATCACTGGGGATTCTGTAGGAGCTCTGCCAAGTGGGCATTGATCGCATGCACGAGGTGTTGAGGGAAGGAACTCTGCTGAGAGTTCAAAGGAAGCAGAATCATTGAGGATTCTGGGAAGCTCTGCCAGGAGGGCATCGAGCGAGTGCATAAGTGCACATAAGGAACCCAGAACTACTGAACGTTCTGTGGAAGGAAAAGAGACTCCGCCAGGAGGGCATTGGGAAAGGGTGCAGAGAGGCACAAGGAGAAAATAACTCTTTGAGTTCGGGAGTGAAGAAAGAGTCCACGGAGGGACCTTTACTGGGTTACTGAATACCCAAGGAACTTAGCCATTTAGGTTGCTTGAGCAGGAGAGCCAGGAAGGCATCTTATTCTCCATTTGAGGGAGAAGAAAGACAAAATCCCCCAAGGGGTCTGAGTACTTATGGAAGCTCAGGACAGATAGCGCTCTGCGCACGAAGACTCTGTAGAGACACAGGAGTCAAAGAATCCTCAGAGGGTTCGGAAGAAGGAGGAATATCAGGAAGAGTAGCGTCGTATGCGCGCAGCGAGACTCAAGTTCGAGGAGCTCGCAGAGGGAACAGGAAAAGGTCGAGGCCTTTGAAGATTCGAATTTCTCCCAAGACTGGGAAGAAGGAACGAAGGAGCTCCGGGAGGAGCCACAGGAGCCGTTGGATCGGGCGGAAAGAAGAGATCTGGACAGTCGAGAATTTCACATCTAGCAGAGGAGTGCCAGGGGAAGCGCAAAGGAGAGGAGGACCGACAGCCGTCGGATCTCACGAAGGAATCATGTCAGCCGTTAAATCTTGGGAAGTTGCGCAGGGTTTAGGCCCAAAGGAGCAGAGGAAGAACCCGTAGGAGACATTGGGATATTGGCATCATCGGGTCTTCATAGGGTAATAATCAGAGACCTTGGAAGTCCCAAAATCCCGAGAAGGGATCCTAGTCGTTGATCTTGGCAGGACACATGTCAACATTCTGGGAAGTCATCGGGAATTTTGGAGGCATCCAGGTTTTACAAGTCGAGAGAACTGAGACCTTTTGAGTCCCGAAAACCCGACGGAGAATCTCAGCCATTGATCACAGCAGGGACACGTGGTGAGAGATCCCGGAGAGTCAGAGTTCGGGATATCGGGGTTTTCGGAGTCGTGAAACTCTTGAATAATGAAATCGTGATCCGTGATTTCCCGACGCGATCGGATTCGTTAATATGAGGGACGTGTGTCTGAGGATCTAAAGGAGTCGGGGTTCGGCATTTCGAGGTTTCTTCATACAAGGGAATTGTTGCATCAGAAGTCCCGAAATCCTGACGATATCGGGATCGTCCGTTGGAGGGACACGTGGCAACCATCAACGCACAGGGGAAAACCCGCGACGGGAGTCAGCGGGAAGGATAGGTGTCAGACATCTGGGAAGAGTCAGGAATCGAGATATCAAAGATCCCGGGCACATAGATTTCGTGCATTTCAGAATCACGATACGCGATTTCCCAACACCATCAGAATCGTCCATTCAGTGGACACGTGGTAGAGATCTACACCGTCGGAGGAAGTCCCGACAGGAGGTCGTTCATTGGCTAATCGAGAATCGGGATATCGAAGATCTCAATGACGAGAGTTTTGTGCATTGGAAAATCGCGATACACGATTTCCCGATAAGGCCTTGGAGCGTGGAAGTCAGTTGTCATCACGATAAAGGAGGAGAACAGGTGGCAGATTTCCGAGATAGGTGAAAGGACCGTTCACATGTCAACGACCGGGACCCATCGAAGGATCGGGGATCAGAGATTCGGGAGTTCTGAGTACATGTATAGCTCGACACCGAAAACCCTGAAATCCCGATGGAGAGTTATTGCTGAGGTCATATAGGAGGCGGTCGCATGAACTATGGTATAGCTGGAAGGGGATAAAGCCCAGAAAAGGAGCGCATCGGGGATCAACATATCGTGAGTTCCAGGGACATGTGCATTGTGTCATCGCAAATGCAGAAATCTCGATAGGAGGTTTGATCATGGTTGTGGGCTATGGTCATATGGTAAGTGGTCACATGGACCATGGTATAGCCAGGAGGGCTAGCGCGTGAAAGAGGTGCATTGACAATCGGGGAATCGAGAGGACTATGACTCTCGACAGCAGGAGTCCCGAAATCTCGATAGTGAGTCGGGAATAACCACGGCTAAGTGCAGAAGGCTGTGGAAGGTAAAGAAGGACCTATGGATCGGGTATTAGAAGAGGATTCCAACAGGGGATCTAAAAGAGCCGCTTCGGCTCATGAATGAGGAACATTGAACGATCCCGAGAGCAGGTGAGTTGAGGCTCAACCAAGCCTGCATCAAAGGTCCAGGCGGTTGACCAAACACTTATAGTTCGAGAGGTTATTCTCCTTACCCTCAAAGAGAACTTGGTCATGGCACAGAATCACATGAAGTAACAAGCAGATCAAGGTCGCTCTGAACGTCAATTTGTAGAAGGGGATCAGGTGTTTCTGCGTCTGCAACCATACAAGAAAACTTCCCTCAAGGTCGAGCATTGTCAGAAGCTAGCTTCCAAATTTTATGGTCCTTATACAGTTCTCAAGCATGTGGGACAAGTCACCTATCAGTTAGCTCTTCCCAGTCAGTCAAAGCTACATCCTATTTTTCATGTTTCATGCTTCAAGAAGGTGATTGGAACTAGGTGCCAAATTCAAACCAACCTTCTCGAGTTAGCTGAAGAAGGATCCATTTGGCTACAACCAGAAGCAGTTTTGGACCAGCGTGAGTGTCGCCTGCGTCAGAGAACCATCAAGGAAGTGCTAGTCCAGTGGAAAGATACAACTCTAGCAGATGCCACTTGGGAACCAGCTACCATTCTATAGCAGTTTCCACATCTCAAGCCTTGAGGACAAGGTTGTTTTTAAGGGGGCAGACATGTTAGGGTCCTAACCCACACATAGGTAGAGAAATATATTTGGATGTAATAAAGATCAATATTAATAAGTCCTTTTAATAAAATAGAATATGGCGGATGTAAGAAGACCTAATAGAAGCTTCCACTTCTAGAAGGATCTTCCTCTAGATGCCTCTCTTGATAGACATATTTAGTATAAATAAGGGTCAAGGGTATGAAAACCCTAGCTTGAATATTATTGTAACAGAGCGTTGCTCGACTGGAGGTTTCCCCCTCAAAAAGGCCTGTGAACATTTCTTTCTAAATCAAAGTGTTATTTTTGTTGTTGTTCTTATATCATTTCTGTGTTATTGTGGAGATTATGCTAGTTATATTATTGTTATTCTACCATTTCTAGCCTTTTATTTATGTTCTGCATACTTTTTATATTTGGTATATTACACACTCACGGCATATATGCCACAACATCGTTAGACGCCCATATGATTTATGTGGCTATGATGCTATGTAGGATATTTGGGAAAAATGACTCCTCTCATTTCCTATTAGCATGGGTACTAATTATGCATGAAGTGGCTGAGGGATACTCTTTCAACTGGGCCAATATGTTATCATACAAACTGGCTAAGGAAATCGCAGGGCACTAGTTGGAAAAGTCCAAAGGGAAACCTGGCCCTTCCTATATGTCAGCATACATCATGGATTCCATTTGTTTTATGACTCCTTTCCCTCTGATGAGCTAGAGATGGAACTCGACCAATGTCGAGCCTATCCATTTCTATCACTCAAATATGTGGGAGGATAAGTCCAAGATTTATTCTATGAAATATGTCATTATGTAGTGGTGTTGATTCATATCGCCCTATACGATTTCCCGCCTCCTAGGATTTCAGACAGAATCATGGCTAACCTAGGTAAAATAACAAACTGGTATATTGAGGAAAAATTTTCCTACATCAGAGTTTTTGGATGCTCAGTTCCCCCCCATGCTCTCCCAAAGTTTTTACCAGATTGACTGGTATGTCGAGAGGTGGATTATCAGACTATGACAAGGGGAATCAATAAAGAATTGAAATCATCCAAGAAAAAGGTATGGTTGACCTTCCCTCTTCAGGTTGGTATGTTTTCGTTGTTAGATTTCGACCATTCGAAAGTAGAGGTTGTGGCTCTAGACGACGTCAAGTTAGTTGATATTGAGTTTAAGAGGAACGATCCCCAGAATATCATGGAAACTCTCCTGGATAAATACAATTTAAAGAATTATGTGCACAAGATTTCCCCATAGGATTAAATATTCAGGGGAGCCAGGTCATACGAGGAAGTGTTGAGCAGAGTCCAAACTCCGTCTCCAGATCAACTAGCCAGTTTCTACAATTTTCAAAAGCACAAAAAGAATAGTTTTCCAAAGGTATTATAGGGAGAACCAATAACACCTTCATCTACATAGGAAGCTACACCTTCGGCAGGAAGTTCTGACAAACTGAGTTCTGAGGAAAATCTGAAGAACACCGAAGTCTCAATGCAGAAAGTGGAGACTTCATTATGAAACCAACCAGGTACTTAAACAAAAGCTCATCTTGAAGCTTTGCTAAAAAGGGACAGGATACATCGTCATCTACACCAAATAAACCGGCTACCAACATAGCAGAGAAACAACCATCCACAGAGATAGGTAGCCCCATTATTTCATTAACACCATTATAGTCAAGTCGACGAAATCCCAATTACGAAGTCATCCTTATAGATGATCTTACTATGATTTCATCCAAAGAAATGCCTCCTTCAGAATTATTTTTCATTAAGAATAGGAGGGTCATACTAAAATGCAAAATGCATCAGAAGGATGGTGCAACAGTTAAAATACAAAGAGTGTTGTATGATGGGAAGAATCTAGAGGATCCAAAATTCACCAAGGAAATGGAAGGTTTGATAGGTTCCTTTGCCGCGGCCAATCAATGGCCAGTAGAAAATCTAGCAGAGCATATGAAACATAGAAACATGTTGGTAGGGAAGTTGCAAAACTAGATAAGGACTATGGAACAGTATGTGAGAAATAATATGAACAAATAATTTGAACAAGTTAGATCCCATGAAAGTCATCATATCCAATATCCAATAGATAAAAACTAAACTTGATGAGATCTATCCAAATTCACAGGCCAACAGAGGGTTGGTCACTCAACAGGAAGAATTAATCAAGCAATTACAAGCCAAGATAGACTTGGCTGAAGGTACAGTAGTAGAGATGACAGTTTTCCAAGCCCAAGCATTGGAAGTACATGAAAATCTTGAATCAAACCAGCAAGATATTTTTACAAAAGTGGAAGCCATTCAAAATTGTTACTGGGTGGTAGAACTTTCCCTGATTAACATTTACATCAAAGAAAGAGAAGCTCGTTCAACTTGGGATAAGTTTCAGGAGGCTATATTACTAGTACCAAAAGATGACGTATCATAAGTTCCTCCACTGTCTCTGTCTGATCAAACCAGAGGTGAGATAATTTTGAAGGCTTGGAAATCAAATCTTGTCGAAAGCAAATATTGGCCAGAGAGTTACATGAATCTTGTCTAGAAGCAATATCTTCACTAGACAAAGGGCTACTTGATGTTGAAGGAAATAGTATCTCCTAAGCCCTGGGGAAAATAGACATAGCCAAGAACGAACATAATTATAGGACAAGAAAAGAAGAAGCTAGGACAACCATCCAACAAATGAATCAAATTGACCTTATCCAAATAAACAAATGGATAGTAAATCCCAGTTTGCAGTTACAAGTCACATCTTTGGGAGAAAAGAAGATACAGGAAAGGTTTCCTGAGGTAGAAAATAAGTTATACATTTTTGAAGCAAATGAAGCAACTAAACCTTCTGGGTTGGTGGTACAGTTAGTGAGTATATGCATCCAATGTGTCGAATATGGGAAATCAAGCACATATGGAAACAAGTAACACAACATGTACATACTACTCATACAGGTCGAGATCAGATGTCAGTTGTCTCCAGGCTAGAGGATGAGGAGAAGAAACGTCTCTGCCAGCAGATGAAGAGATAGAGAAGGATGCTAATGGAACTTTTCAGTTTTTCATATTGTAATATTTACTATTAAGAGAAGTCCAACCATTTGGGTTAAGACCATTTTGTATAAATACATATATTAAAGACTTATTTTGGGCTGCTTCTTGCCGATTGTAATAGAGAAAACTCTCGTTATAGAGTATCAATACAAGTGCAGATAGAGATTCCAAGTTTTGTTCAATCTGGGTTATGTGTTTATTTGTTTTCCATTTCTCGACACTTATTTATGTATTCCTTGATAAAAAAATTATTTCAATTTAGTACAACAACTACTGTAATCTTATTGTATCAGTGATTTATTAAGTAGGTAGTTTTTCCTCTGCATTTACTATGAGTAAATCAAGACCTGCTTGCTGTGTAGATTCCTGCATTTTATGCTTTATTTAAGGTTACACTATCTATTTTCTTCTATTGCAACAAGGTGAGATTCTTCAAACATTGATGCCTTACTTTGTTTTATAGTTTTGTATCTTTCTCTTGCACCATTCAATATTACAATTCTGACTCAGATACAAAATACAACCTCTACATTGTCGAATTGTTAATTTCATTAAGGAATTTTTCTCATATAACTAAGGTAGAAAAATAACTTTAAAAAGACACTCTCTTAAACTTTCCTAATGCCTAACATTATCCTTTGAGCCTTAATTTTAATCTCAACACCAACATCTTTTTGGTGCCGCTGTCGGGGACAGAGAAATGAAGTTATTTTTCCTTGGGAAAATGACAAGGTAAGATTCTATCTTTGATAGTGAACAAAGATTGAATAATATATTAAGGCTATTTTTATATTTCACTTGGCCACTCCACCACAGTTAAACTGTCATTCGGTTGAAAGAATACCAGAAAGAACCCAGACGATTAGCAGACCACACCTGTATCCGATCCCGAAAGGTTGTTAAAACCAAAGGGGTACCTCAAGTCGACTACCGCATCGACAAGTAAAAAGTACCAACCCAAAATTGCCCAAATAAATACTAAGGTTCGAGTTGAAGAATTAACTTTTGAAGAGAATTCTAAATGAACANATCCCGAAAGGTTGTTAAAACCAAAGGGGTACCTCAAGTCGACTACCGCATCGACAAGTAAAAAGTACCAACCCAAAATTGCCCAAATAAATACTAAGGTTCGAGTTGAAGAATTAACTTTTGAAGAGAATTCTAAATGAACACCCTCTGCGGAGGCCTCAACTAGCAAGCCCGATGTTAGCTATAAGAAATCGAAGGTAATCACACCCAAAACAAAGAGTGAATTTGACCCTTCTGAGACTCCAAATAGTTTGAATAAAATAACCTCTTCTATACCCGATGTCATTAATTTTCTGTCTACCCCATCCTCGTCAGAAGCAAAGGTTTTAGTTCTCCAAAACCCTGAAGAGCATATTGTATACCCCGATTCATCCCCTGCTGGTTCACCTATATATACATCTTGTAAGTATGAAGAAACTATTCCATGTTTTCCTTTCCCTCCCCTTCTAGACTTTTCATCTCATAACAATCATTTTCCAGATTTCCCTTCGCCACATCTCGAGGAAGTTGAAAGGCCACCACTTCAGTCCCTAGAAGTTTTCGAAAACCCTCTTTTTAACTCTTGAAGTTCATCCCCCATAATTCTAATGGATGTTGTTGGAGGAGGTGGTGCCAGAGGTGGCGTTGGAGGTGGAGGAGGAGGTGGTCAAGGACAACCTCTGCCCCCTAGTATNCCTTCCCCCCGCCCTTCATGATTTACCTGAAAATTATATGAAGAACTTACCAAAGTTTACAGGAGAAGGAGATGTAACTGCCACAGAGCACATCACATCTTTTTATCAATTCGTTGGTATCCTCGGTATTGAGCATGAAGATGTTTATTCCAGGCTTTTAGTGCAAACGTTTGAAGGACAAGTAAGAATACGATTTCAAGGACTCCTGGTAGGATCCCTACGGTCATATGATGATTTAGAAAACGCATTTTTAAGACAGTGGGGAGAAAAGAAAGACCATATTTACTATTTGATTGAATTTGAGGCATTGAGAAAGAATAAATCCGAGTCAGTTCTTGAATTCACTCAGAGATTTAACAAACTTTATCATAAGATTTCAGTAGAGGTTAAACCCTCCCAACCTTCAGTGAAGGTGACTTTAGTATGGGATTTTGAGCCCGAACTCGCCCTAATTTTAAGGGAAAGAGGATCACCTACCCTCACAAGGATGCAAGACAATGTTATAGAAATAGAATCAAACATGATGGCATTTTGGAAACTAAAATCCAAGGTTGAGACAGGAACCAAAGAACGTAAACACTTCAGGGAACACATAGGACCCTTCGGATCTGGGAAGTCTGCGGAAGAAAAAATGGATGACATGGCTAAGATAATCAAAGACTTGTCAAAAAAAATCTCTGGAATGGAGTTGGACCAAGCTAAACCTGATCCGTTTGATAGAAAATATTTCAGGAGAAATCCTAACCCCCAAACCCAACAGAGACTAATAAAAAACAAAGATCAAAAAATACAAGCTATGTTTAAATCAAATTTTTTTATAGGAGATGATATGAATAATTATGAGGGGTTAGAAGAGGATATAAACAACCTTAGTGACGAATACCAAGAACCTCATCTAACTAGATAGGACTATGAAAGATCTCTAGGCCAAGAGCCCATGTTTAGTAATGAGGAAAGTATAAATAATCTGGGAGAGTCTCCATATCAAGGAATTGTTGACTCCATAATGGTCGAGCTTCAACATAAGTATAATTGGAGGCCCAGAGAAACAAATACTACAAGTGTTCCACCAAAAAATATTTTATCAAGAAATAAAGCGAATGAGGAAGTTTCTACTAAACCACTAGTTGAAAATCAATCTTCCCAAACCAAAACAGTTGAAACCCAATCTACACAAACAAAGAAAACAAAGAATATAGAAGAACAAATTGTAACCAGGGAAAGAAAAAAAACAACTGGAGTTTTTAGTTTAGAAAATGAAATAAATAAAATTAAAATACCCATGCCCCTGGTTGAGCTTGCCAGGAATCCCATTTATAAAAAATAGATTTCTAAAATGATTAATTTTTTTGATGCGGAATGTCATGCAGACGTGATAAATTTACAAGATGAAAAGCCTATT
>SNQJ01S0083469.1:13048-24241 GCA_010110895.2 Picea sitchensis | reverse complement strand
GAGTTCTGAGACTGGCCACCGTTCCTCGATCCTGATCCTGGGCTCCTCCTCTTCTCTTGTCTTCCAACTGCTGCAACATGAAGTTCTCCCGAAGCTTAAGGCAAAGCTAAAGGGTGGGGACAATAATAGGCTTGGCAATTTTGACAGAGTTTCTTTGCTATCCTTTTTCCTCCTTTGATTAGTACCCCTACCCCTCCTTTTATAGGCTAGGAAGATCTAGGGTTTTAGGCGAAATCTCGGCCATGCATGGCGGAGAGTTTCAGTTAACTGACAAAAAGCCTCGTGTCCCGGCGGAAACTTTCCTGATTTTTTTCTTTGTTAGGTACTCGCGGGTTGTTTTGGGCTAGCCTGCGGATACCCGCGTGCAGTAAAAGGACAGCAAGCGGTTGCCCGCGCCCAGTGAGAAGTTAGGGCGCGGGTTGCTTGTTTTTAAGTGGTTTTTTGAGGAATTACTCAGCATGGCTTTGGCTAGGAAGAGGCATGAGTTGGCTTGATGCCAGGTAAACCTGTATGGTGCATTTTAGGGTTATAACAATAGGTGTCAGACATCTGGGAAGAGTCGGGAATCAGGATATCAGAGATCCCGGGCACATAGATTTTGTGCATTTCAGAATCGCGATACGCAATTTCCCGACACCATCAGAACCATCCGTTTAGTGGACACGTGGTTGAGATCTACACCGTCGGAGGAAGTCCCAACAGGAGGTCGTTCATTGGCTAATCGAGAATTGGGATATCGGAGATCTCGTTGACGAGAGTTTTGTGCATTGGAAAATCGCGATACACGATTTCCCGATAAGGCCTTGGAGCGTGGGAGCCAGCTGTCATCACGACAAAGGAGGAGAACAGGTGGCAGATTTTCGAGATAGGTGAAAGGACCGTTGACAGGTCAACGACCGGGACCCATCGAAGGATCGGGGATCGGAGATTCAGGAGTTCCAAGTACATGTATAGCTCGACACCGAAAACCCTGAAATCCCGATGGAGAGTTATTGTTGAGGTCATATAGGAGGCGGTCGCATGAACTATGGTATAGCCGGAAGGGGCTAAAGCCAAGAAAAGGAGTGCATCGGGGATCGTCATATCGTGAGTTACGGGGACATGCACATTGTGTCATCGCAAATGCCGAAATCCCGATAGGAGGTTTGATCACAGTTGTGGGCTGCGGTCATATGGTAAGTGGTCACATGGACCATGGTATAGCCAGGAGGGATAGCGCGTGAAAGAGGCGCATCGGCAATCGGGGAATCGAGAGGACTGTGACTCTCGACAACAAGAGTCCTGAAATCCCGATAGTGAGTCAGGAATAACCACGGCTAAGTGCAGAAGGCCGTGGAAGGTAAAGAAGGACCTGTGGATCGGGTATTAGAAGAGGATTCGAGCAGGGGATCTAAAAGAGCCGCTTCGGCTCATGAATGAGGAAAATTGAATGATCCTGAGAGCTGGTGAGTCGAGGCTCAACCAAGCCTGCATCAAGTGGTATCAAAGCTAATTTCTTGCTTGTATATTTCAGGCAAGAGGAGTGAAGAAGAGAAGGAGCACTCTGATACACATCAAGTGGTATCAGAGTTGATTTCTTGTCTGTATATTTCAGGCAAGAGGAGTGAAGAAGAGAAGGAGCACTCTGATACACATCAAGTGGTATCAGAGCTAGAATCTTGCTTGTATATTTCAGGAAGGAATAGGCAGAGAAGGAAGGCACCTTGATACTCACATCAAGTGGTATCAGAGCTAGAACTTTGTTTGTATACTTCAAGCAGAGAGGAGAAGGCAGCAGTGAAGAAGACAGAGTTACTGAGGACTCTGTAAGGACTTGCTTGCAGGTAGGCAGCAGTCCATAGACAGTCAGCAGGATTGTGAGAGGATGATGAAGCTGGAACACTTAGGGATGCAGAGTGATAGAAATAGATCTTTCAGAGAGGCAGACAGAGACAGCAAGATGGCTACTGAAGGCCATAGAAAGAAGAGCAAGGCAGAAAAGCTTGCAGAAATGGATAGAGAATTTGATAAAGACCTCTATGAATTAAAGGCAGACATAGAGGAGTTCGAACTGCGAATGAGGCAGGAAAAGAAAGCCAAGTTGAGATGGGTATATGAATGGCCCATGAAGACGCCAAAGGTGAAATGGCCAGTCAGGGAGTTGATGGTCATGAGACAGCGCAGGCGTTAAAGAGATGGTTCAGGTATGCTTAAAACCTCAAGGCCACAGAGGAAAAGATGGTTGAGGTTTGTAAACCGGAGACTGGGAGAGGTCCCAATGATGATGAAGGGGATGAATTGGGATCGGTTCAGGATCTCAATCACTGACAGGAAGGCAGAGAAGAAGAAATTCTAGTTTGCCAGGAGGGAAATGAGCTGAGGTCGCTACGGGATATCACGGACTGTCAGGAGGACAGTCGAGGAATTTCAATTTCCCAGGAGGGAAATGATGAGAGATAGTTGAGGGATATCAAAGACTTCCAGGAGGGCAGTGGAAGCGTCTCAGACTACCAAGTGGGTAGAGATGAACATTCAAGACTGTCTGAAAGTCTCATGGACTCGGAGGAGAGTTCAATTTAGCAAGGAGTGTTGATGAAGATGGGATCGGTTGATCTCATAGTCTGCCAAGAGAGTAGCAGGGGCATCCCATATTGCCAGGTGGGCAGGGATGAGTAGATGAGACTATCGGAGGGTCTCATGAACTCAGAAACGAGTTGGACTCAGCCAGGGGAGCTGACAGAGCAGGTGAGCTCAAAGGAAAATTTAAATCAGCAGGTGCAGCTGACAGAGGAAGAAGATCAGAAGGATATTCTGATGATTGGGGGAATTGAAATATTCCTACCATCTGCCCAGGAGGAGGCAGAAAGTTGTATTGCAGGTGAAGCAACAATAGAAGAACAGTCATCAGGGACTGTCAAGGAAGAATTGGAGAAGACTTTGGAAGCTGCCCAAGCAGAAGCAAAAGCTAAAGAAGATGTAGCATTGGAGCTGACAGCAGAAGATAAAATTATTACTCCATGGGAGATGGAGCTGGAGATGCTGGAGGATTGGTTGAACAATCTAGATCCAGCAGAAGAATTGGCAGAATTTGAGCTGTCAGGGAAGGTGACTGAACATCAAGTCAGTCAGGAAGAGACTGCAGAGATGAAGTCTGCAGCAGAGTGGCAACTTGAGGCCACAGATGAATATGAAGACGAATATGAAGATGAAAGAGATGGCATGGGAGATCATACTGACCTTCCCTATTGCAGAAAATGTTTGCAGCTGAGGAGACTGCAACAACAGAGCCAGCCACTGGAGCAGCTGGACGAAGTAATAGAGGAGATCAGGAAGCTGATGATGGAGTCGACAGACACTGCCAGTAGGGAGAGGCTGAGTAGAAGAGTAGGAGCAGCAACAACAGGAGGATGGAGTGGATGGACAGCTCCATAGATTCGTTTGGTATCCAGGAGGATTTCCAACAACTCAGAGGGGAAGCTCATGAGCAGGAGCTCATGATTTTGCAGCTGTGGAGTATGATGCAGGAGCATCTCTCCATATAGCCAGCCATCCAGCCAGCCACGTCAGTGCGCACGCATTCAAAGGCTGAAGAGAGGCGCAGCCTCATTTTGAATTTGAAATTTAATGTAATTTAATGTATTAGGCTGGTGAGCCATGGAAGCCGTGCCTTTGTGCAGGCGTTAGATAGGATCGGCCTTTATTGTAGATCGGATGAAGATCTAGATCCATATGCTGGACTAGACAACCCATTCATTGTAATTGAATAGGGTAGGTGAACCTGGAGGGAAGCGCTAAGATACCCTCTGGTAAAAGAGATTTTGAGATCTCATTCTGAGTTAGCATGGTTGTAGTAGGAGAGAAGAGCCAGAGAGAGCTCATGAACACCGTTTGTAAAATACAAGCATTTTCCATTTTAATATAATCAGAAGTAGTTTTTCCTGCACATGTTCTATGTTGAATGGATGTTTGTGTGTGTTCCATATATATGTTGTAGATGCATGATTGATGTATTCTGCAGGAGTGTGTTTTGATTTCAGGGAGGAAGGTCTTTGAGGCTTCACACCAGGAGGGTGTGACAGAATGCTGAGGTTCTGAGAGCCGTGCATAGAGGATGCACTTTTGAACTCTGAGGAGTCAGAGAAAGACGTGCTGAGGCACAGGACTGAAATCAACAACTTAGTAGGAAGACCTCAAGGTTGTTGAACACCTTGGAGGCAAGGCTGTGTATGATAACACAATTGCAGACATAATCACTGGGGATTCTGTAGGAGCTCTGCCAAGTGGGCTTTGAGCGCATGCACGAGGTTCTGAGGGAAGGAACTCTGCTGAGAGTTCAAAGGAAGCAGAATCATTGAGGATTCTGGGAAGCTTTGTCAAGAGGGCATCGAGCGAGTGCATAAGTGCACAGAAGGAACCCAAAACTACTGAACGTTCTGTGGAAGGAAAAGAGACTCCACCAGGAGGGCGTTGGGAAAGGGTGCAGAGAGGCACAAGGAGAAAAAACTCTTTGAGTTTGGGAGTGAAGAAAGAGTCCACGGAGGGACCTTTACTGGGTTACTGAATACCCAAGGAACTTATCCATTTAGGTTGCTTGAGGAGGAGAGCCAGGAAGGAATCTTATTCTCCATTTGAGGGAGAAGAAAGACAAAATCCCCCAAGGGGTCTGAGTACTCATGGAAGCTCAGGACAGATAGCACTTTGCACGCGAAGACTCTGTAGAGACACATGAGTCAAAGAATCCTCAGAGGGTTCGGAAGAAGGAGGAATCTCAGGAAGAGTAGCGTCGTATGCGCGCAGCGAGACTCAAGTTAGAGGAGCTCGCAGAGGGAACATGCAAAGTTCGAGGCCTTTGAAGATTTGAATTTCTCCCAAGACTGGGAAGAAGGTGTGAAGGAGCTCAGGGAGGAGCCACAGGAGCCGTTGGATCGAGCGGAGAGAAGAGATATGGACCGTCGATAAGTTCACATCTAGCAGAGGAGTGCCAGGGGAAGCGCAAAGGAGAGGAGGACCGATAGCCGTCGAATCTCACGAAGGAATCCCGTCAGCCGTTAAATCTTGGGAAGTTGCGCAGGGTTTAGGCCCAAAGGAGTAGAGGAAGAACCCGGATGAGACATTGGGATATTGGCGTCATCGGGTCTTCATAGGGTAAGAATCAGAGACCTTGGAAGTCCCGAAATCCAGAGAAGGGATCCTAGCCGTTGATCTCGGCAGGACACGTGTCAGCATTCTGGGAAGTCATCGGGAATTTTGGAGGCATCTGGGTTTTACAAGTCGAGAGAACTGAGACCTTTTGAGTCCCGAAAACCCGACGGAGAATCTCAACCATTGATCACAGCAAGGACACGTGGCGAGAGATCCCGGAGAGTTAGAGTTTGGGATATCGGGATTTCCGGAGTCGTGAAACTATTGCATAATGAAATCGCGATCCGTGATTTCCTGACGCGATCGGAGCCGTTAATCTGAGGGACATGTGTTCGAGGATCTAAAGGAGTCAGGGTTCGACATTTCGGGGTTTCCGCATACAAGGGAATTGTTGCATCAAAAGTCCCGAAATCCCGACGATATCGGGATCGTCCGTTGGAGGGACGCGTGGAAACCATCAGCGCACAGGGGAAAAGCCGTGATGGGAGTCAGTGGGAAGGACAGGTGTCAGACATCTTGGAAGAGTCGGGAATCGGGATATCGGAGATCCCGGGCACATAGATTTCATGCATTTCAGAATCGCGATACGTGATTTCCCGACACCATCAGAATCGTCCGATCAGTGGACACGTGGTAGAGATCTACACCGTCGGAGGAAGTCCCGACAGGAGGTCGTTCATTGGCTAATCGGGAATCGGGATATTGGATATCCCGTTGACGAGAGTTTTGTGCATTGGAAAATCGCGATACGCGATTTCCCGATAAGGCCTTGGAGCGTGGGAGCCAACTGTGGAAGATTTCCGAGATAGGTGAAAGGAACGTTGACATGTCAACGATCGGGACCCATCGGAGGATCAGGGATCGGAGATTTGGGAGTTCCGAGTACATGTATAGCTCGACACCGAAAACCCTGAAATCTCGATGGAGAGTTATTGCTGAGGTCATATAGGAGGTGGTCGCATGAACTATGGTATAGTCGGAAGGCACTAAAGCCCAGAAAAGGAGCGCATCGGGGATCGGCATATCATGAGTTCCAGGGACATGCGCATTGTCTCATCGCAAATGTCGAAATCCCAATAGGAGGTTTGATCATGGTTGTGGGCTGTGGTCATATGGTAAGTGGTCACATGGACCATGGTATAGCCAGGAGGGCTAGCGCGTGAAAGAGGTGCATCGACAATCGGGGAATCGAGAGGACTGTGACTCTCGACAGCAGAAGTCCCGAAATCTTGATAGTGAGTCGGGAATAACCACGGCTAAGTGCAGAAGGCCGTGGAAGGTAAAGAAGGACCTATGGACCGGGTATTAGAAGAGGATTCCAGCAGGGGATCTAAAAGAGCCGCTTCGGCTCATGAATGAGGAAAATTGAACGATCCTGAGAGCAGGTGAGTCGAGGCTCAACCAAGCCTACATCAAAGGTCCAGGCGGTTGACCAAACACTTATAGTTCGAGAGGTTATTCTTCGTACCCTCAAAGAGAACTTGGTCATGGCATAGAATCGCATGAAGTAACAAGCAGATCAAGGTCGCTTTGAACATCAATTTGTAGAAGGGGATCAGGTGTTTCTGCGTCTGCAACCATACAAGAAAACTTCCCTCAAGGTCGAGCATTGTCAGAAGCTAGCTTCCAAATTTTATGGTCCTTATACAGTTCTCAAGCATGTAGGACAAGTCACCTATCAGTTAGCTCTGCCTAGTCAGTCAAAGCTACATCCTGTTTTTCATGTTTCATGCTTCAAGAAGGTGATTGGAACTAGGTGCCAAATTCAAACCAACCTTCTTGAGTTAGCTGAAGAAGGATCCATTTGGATACAGCCAGAAGCAGTTTTGGACCAGTGTGAGCGTCTCCTGCGTCAGAGAACCATCAAGGAAGTGCTAGTCCAGTGGAAAGATACAACTCCAGCAGATGCCACTTGGGAACCAGCTACCATTCTATAGCAGTTTCCACATCTCAAGCCTTGAGGACAATGTTGTTTTTAAGGGGGCAGACATGTTAGGGTCCTAACCCACACATAGGTAGAGCAATATATTTGGATGTAATAAAGATCAATATTAATAAGGACTTTTAATAAAATAGAATAAGGCAAATGTAAGAAGACCTACTAGAAGCTTCCACTTCTAGAAGGATCTTCCTCTAGATGCCTCTCTTGATAGAAATATTTAGTATAAATAAGGGTCAAGGGTATGAAAACCCTAGCTTGAATATTATTGTAACAAAGCGTTTCTCGACTGGAGGTTTCCCCCTCAAAGAGGCCTGTGAACATTGCTTTCTAAATCAAAGTGTTATTTATGTTGTTGTTCTTATATCATTTTTGTGTTATTGTGGAGATTATGCTAGTTATATTACTGTTATTCTACCATTTCTAGCCTTTTATTTATGTTCTGCATACTTTTTATATTTGGTATATTACACACTCACGGCATATATGCCACAACATCGTTAGACGCCCATATGATTTATGTGGCTATGATGCTATGTAGGATATTTGGGAAAAATGACTCCTCTCATTTCCTATTAGCATGGGTACTAATTATGCATGAAGTGGCTGAGGGATACTCTTTCAACTGGGCCAATATGTTATCATACAAACTGGCTAAGGAAATCGCAGGGCACTAGTTGGAAAAGTCCAAAGGGAAACCTGGCCCTTCCTATATGTCAGCATACATCATGGATTCCATTTGTTTTATGACTCCTTTCCCTCTGATGAGCTAGAGATGGAACTCGACCAATGTCGAGCCTATCCATTTCTATCACTCAAATATGTGGGAGGATAAGTCCAAGATTTATTCTATGAAATATGTCATTATGTAGTGGTGTTGATTCATATCGCCCTATACGATTTCCCGCCTCCTAGGATTTCAGACAGAATCATGGCTAACCTAGGTAAAATAACAAACTGGTATATTGAGGAAAAATTTTCCTACATCAGAGTTTTTGGATGCTCAGTTCCCCCCCATGCTCTCCCAAAGTTTTTACCAGATTGACTGGTATGTCGAGAGGTGGATTATCAGACTATGACAAGGGGAATCAATAAAGAATTGAAATCATCCAAGAAAAAGGTATGGTTGACCTTCCCTCTTCAGGTTGGTATGTTTTCGTTGTTAGATTTCGACCATTCGAAAGTAGAGGTTGTGGCTCTAGACGACGTCAAGTTAGTTGATATTGAGTTTAAGAGGAACGATCCCCAGAATATCATGGAAACTCTCCTGGATAAATACAATTTAAAGAATTATGTGCACAAGATTTCCCCATAGGATTAAATATTCAGGGGAGCCAGGTCATACGAGGAAGTGTTGAGCAGAGTCCAAACTCCGTCTCCAGATCAACTAGCCAGTTTCTACAATTTTCAAAAGCACAAAAAGAATAGTTTTCCAAAGGTATTATAGGGAGAACCAATAACACCTTCATCTACATAGGAAGCTACACCTTCGGCAGGAAGTTCTGACAAACTGAGTTCTGAGGAAAATCTGAAGAACACCGAAGTCTCAATGCAGAAAGTGGAGACTTCATTATGAAACCAACCAGGTACTTAAACAAAAGCTCATCTTGAAGCTTTGCTAAAAAGGGACAGGATACATCGTCATCTACACCAAATAAACCGGCTACCAACATAGCAGAGAAACAACCATCCACAGAGATAGGTAGCCCCATTATTTCATTAACACCATTATAGTCAAGTCGACGAAATCCCAATTACGAAGTCATCCTTATAGATGATCTTACTATGATTTCATCCAAAGAAATGCCTCCTTCAGAATTATTTTTCATTAAGAATAGGAGGGTCATACTAAAATGCAAAATGCATCAGAAGGATGGTGCAACAGTTAAAATACAAAGAGTGTTGTATGATGGGAAGAATCTAGAGGATCCAAAATTCACCAAGGAAATGGAAGGTTTGATAGGTTCCTTTGCCGCGGCCAATCAATGGCCAGTAGAAAATCTAGCAGAGCATATGAAACATAGAAACATGTTGGTAGGGAAGTTGCAAAACTAGATAAGGACTATGGAACAGTATGTGAGAAATAATATGAACAAATAATTTGAACAAGTTAGATCCCATGAAAGTCATCATATCCAATATCCAATAGATAAAAACTAAACTTGATGAGATCTATCCAAATTCACAGGCCAACAGAGGGTTGGTCACTCAACAGGAAGAATTAATCAAGCAATTACAAGCCAAGATAGACTTGGCTGAAGGTACAGTAGTAGAGATGACAGTTTTCCAAGCCCAAGCATTGGAAGTACATGAAAATCTTGAATCAAACCAGCAAGATATTTTTACAAAAGTGGAAGCCATTCAAAATTGTTACTGGGTGGTAGAACTTTCCCTGATTAACATTTACATCAAAGAAAGAGAAGCTCGTTCAACTTGGGATAAGTTTCAGGAGGCTATATTACTAGTACCAAAAGATGACGTATCATAAGTTCCTCCACTGTCTCTGTCTGATCAAACCAGAGGTGAGATAATTTTGAAGGCTTGGAAATCAAATCTTGTCGAAAGCAAATATTGGCCAGAGAGTTACATGAATCTTGTCTAGAAGCAATATCTTCACTAGACAAAGGGCTACTTGATGTTGAAGGAAATAGTATCTCCTAAGCCCTGGGGAAAATAGACATAGCCAAGAACGAACATAATTATAGGACAAGAAAAGAAGAAGCTAGGACAACCATCCAACAAATGAATCAAATTGACCTTATCCAAATAAACAAATGGATAGTAAATCCCAGTTTGCAGTTACAAGTCACATCTTTGGGAGAAAAGAAGATACAGGAAAGGTTTCCTGAGGTAGAAAATAAGTTATACATTTTTGAAGCAAATGAAGCAACTAAACCTTCTGGGTTGGTGGTACAGTTAGTGAGTATATGCATCCAATGTGTCGAATATGGGAAATCAAGCACATATGGAAACAAGTAACACAACATGTACATACTACTCATACAGGTCGAGATCAGATGTCAGTTGTCTCCAGGCTAGAGGATGAGGAGAAGAAACGTCTCTGCCAGCAGATGAAGAGATAGAGAAGGATGCTAATGGAACTTTTCAGTTTTTCATATTGTAATATTTACTATTAAGAGAAGTCCAACCATTTGGGTTAAGACCATTTTGTATAAATACATATATTAAAGACTTATTTTGGGCTGCTTCTTGCCGATTGTAATAGAGAAAACTCTCGTTATAGAGTATCAATACAAGTGCAGATAGAGATTCCAAGTTTTGTTCAATCTGGGTTATGTGTTTATTTGTTTTCCATTTCTCGACACTTATTTATGTATTCCTTGATAAAAAAATTATTTCAATTTAGTACAACAACTACTGTAATCTTATTGTATCAGTGATTTATTAAGTAGGTAGTTTTTCCTCTGCATTTACTATGAGTAAATCAAGACCTGCTTGCTGTGTAGATTCCTGCATTTTATGCTTTATTTAAGGTTACACTATCTATTTTCTTCTATTGCAACAAGGTGAGATTCTTCAAACATTGATGCCTTACTTTGTTTTATAGTTTTGTATCTTTCTCTTGCACCATTCAATATTACAATTCTGACTCAGATACAAAATACAACCTCTACATTGTCGAATTGTTAATTTCATTAAGGAATTTTTCTCATATAACTAAGGTAGAAAAATAACTTTAAAAAGACACTCTCTTAAACTTTCCTAATGCCTAACATTATCCTTTGAGCCTTAATTTTAATCTCAACACCAACATCTTTTTGGTGCCGCTGTCGGGGACAGAGAAATGAAGTTATTTTTCCTTGGGAAAATGACAAGGTAAGATTCTATCTTTGATAGTGAACAAAGATTGAATAATATATTAAGGCTATTTTTATATTTCACTTGGCCACTCCACCACAGTTAAACTGTCATTCGGTTGAAAGAATACCAGAAAGAACCCAGACGATTAGCAGACCACACCTGTATCCGATCCCGAAAGGTTGTTAAAACCAAAGGGGTACCTCAAGTCGACTACCGCATCGACAAGTAAAAAGTACCAACCCAAAATTGCCCAAATAAATACTAAGGTTCGAGTTGAAGAATTAACTTTTGAAGAGAATTCTAAATGAACA
>SNQJ01S0083469.1:0-13038 GCA_010110895.2 Picea sitchensis | reverse complement strand
GACCCTCTTGCATAAGGACAACACTGATTCCTTTCCCTGAGGCATCACATTCCAACACAAAGGTATTTGTGAAATCAGGAAGGGCCAGAACCAGAGTGGTGCACATGGCCATCTTCAAGGTTTGGAAAGCTTGAGCAGCGGCTGGAGTCCAAGTGAAAGAGTTATTTTTTAGGAGAGCAGTGAGAGGTGCTGCAATCTTTCCATAATTCTTAATAAACTTGCGATAATACCATGTTAAGACCAAAAATCCACACAATCTTTTGAGAGTCTTTGGGTGCGGCCAGTCTTGCATAGCTTCAATCTTTTTCCGATCCACCCTGACGCCATCCTTGCCAACCAGATGACCCAAGTATTCTACTTCTGAGGCACCAAAAGCACATTTAGACTATTTCATGAAAAGTTGGTGCTGAAAGGGTAGATGGAAAACTCAATCCACATGAGTAAGATGGTCTGTATAGGTTTTTCTATAGATGAGGATATCATCAAAGAAAACGAAGACAAAATGACGGAGAAAGGGATGGAAGACATGATTCATGAGGCTTTGGAAGGTGGAGGGGGCATTACACAAGCCAAAGGGCATGACCAAAAACTCATAGTGGCCCTTATGAGTTCGAAAGGCCGTCTTGGGAATGTCTACCTCTTTCATACGTATCTGGTGATAGCCCGAGCGAAGATCAAGTTTATTAAATAATTGGGCGCCACTCAATTCATCCAGGAGGTATTTAATGACAGGACTGGGAAATTTGTCTTTAATGGTCAGTTTGTTGAGGGCACGGAAGTCAGGACACATTCTCCAAGAACCTTATTTATTCAGGACCATGACTACAAGCGAATATTAAGGGCTCGTACTAGGGCGGATAATGCCTGCATTAAGGAGTTCCTAGACCATTTTCTCAATTTCATTTTTTTGTGAAAAGGGGTGGCGATACAGACGAATATTGGGAGGAAGGCTTATGGGTACAAGGGGAATGGAATGATCATGAACACCGCGGGAAGGAGGGAGTCCTTGGGGAGTGGAAAATACCATTTGATGTTTGGAAAGGAGGGCTTGGAGGTCTTGCGGCACTGGGGGTGTCTTTATTCCTTGTATGGAATGGAGTTAGGAAATGAGACCATAATGACCTTTTTTGATCAGCTTTTCCATGCGATGGGAACTAATGACCTCAGGTGAACCAGTAGTGATGCCTTGGAATTTATATTGGTGGCCTTTCTGGTCGAATTGCATGGTTAATTCCTTAAAATCCATGAGAATGGGACCCAAAGTCCTTAGCCAGTCTGCACCCAACACAATGTCACAACCACCCATGTCGATAGAAAACATATGGGATTTTAGGTGGTATTCACCGATTTGGAGACACACATTTTCACAGTGCCCTCCACATTTCATGGAACCACCATTGGAAATCATGATTTGGAAATTGTTGACGGCATGGATGTAGCAATGAGTTTCTTGGGAAATGCAGTGATGAATAAAATTATGGGTGCTTCCACTATCAACCAGAATGATGACCTTCTGATGCTTGATGTAACCGATTAAATTGAGGGTTTCGGGGCTAGAGAAGCCAGTGAGAGCATTGAGGGAAATGCTCGATTCCACTTCGGGAGGGTCTGAGGGAGGGGTTATGTCAGTGATTTCAGGTGACTCAGGCACAAGGGGAGTTTCAACATCCTCTTCCGAAATATCCTCAAAGATGGCCATAAAAATATTTTGTTCCTTACACTTGTGGCCCGGGAAATATTTGTCATCACAATTATAACAAAGGCCTTTGAGTTGGCGTTCAACCATTTCATCCTTGGTCAATTTTTGGATCTTTAATGGGGTGGAGGGAGTAGTGGGATTTACAGGTTTTGTCAATTCCACTGGAGGGTCCGAGGGAGGGGTTATGTCGTTGATTTCGTGACTCGTGCACAAGGGGAGTTTCCCTAACATCCTCTTCCGAAATATCCCAAAGATGGCCATAAAAATATTTTGTTCCTTACACTTCTGTGGTCTGGAAATATTTGTCATCACAATTATAACAAAGGCCTTTGAGTTGGCGCTCAAACCATTTTCATCCTTGGTCAATTTTTTGATCTTTAATGGGGTGGAGGGAGTAGTGGGATGCATAAAAGCCAGCGAGGGATAAAGGAGGGTTTACGGTTTTGAGAGGATACAACTTGTTGTGCTTCTTTAGCTTTTTTAGTAGCCTTCCACCCAACTCAAGGTTGAGCCATTATGGCAACATGGGCCCAATATCATCCTTGAGGCCAATCGATAAAACACTCTCAAAAGAAAGCATCACCATGCCCTGTGTTCGAAAATCTAGGTGCTCAAAAGATTATGAGTTTCTCTATCACATTGTTTCAACTTTGTCAAATGACCCAAATGGTTGGTGTCGTCAGCATTCATAAAGCTCACCACACCAATCCAAGCAATACCCTTGAGGCGAAGTTTTTCTCCATTGCCACCATTGCCAACGTTATTACCCAGATGGAGAACACTACACCGGAGCTTATCCAAGTCAACTGTGAATGTCGATAAAGAGAAATAATGTTCCATTTGGGTTACCCAACCGGGGGGGTCCGAGCCATCAAATTTGGTCACATCCACCGCTGGTGTAGGTCACGCTGAGTGTTGGTGTTGAAAGGTATGGGAATGGAGGAATGTTCACCTTCAGTATGTGGAGGTGACTTAGAGGAAGGTTTATCTGTAGGGGTATGCAGCTTGGTGCAGAGCATCGATATGATATATTCAATCTGGGTGGTCATTTCTTGTTTTACTTCCTCCATTGAGGACCGCATGGTTGTATTTATGGTTGGCTGATGGATGTATCGATGGGAGGCAACAAGGCATTGAGTTGTTTCACTTTTGGTCTTGAGAAACTATATTGCAAGGTGTTGAAGCAAGCTTTCAAGTCTTGGCTATGGGTATGGGCCATGAGGATGGGTGAACTGAAAAGGGAGCAGGCTGGGTCAAATTTTTTTCCTAAAATGATATGGATGAATGTGATAAGGGCTAAGAGATGAATCCAATGAATAGGTCTCAAATAATGGTGAAAAATTCCAACAATTTTTTTTTTTTTTTTAACACCTATGGAGTTATACTCTGGTCTAAAGAATACTGCAACGATGAAATCCCCAAATGCTTAACCAGTAAGAAAAGTGTAGTGATTTTGCAACCCGAACACAGTTGTGTGGCAATAGATCTTATCTATTTTAATTTGTTTATGTTTATGTCCCCCAAGGGTTAGGTATTTAAGGGTTCTATAGACAAGGGTTTTTCCCTGTGCTATAGCTCTATGATATACATGCGGGGTCCAACAATAGTACTCGGCCCAATATCTCAGGGCACTAACTAAGGATGATAGACCGTACACTTAGCCATACTACCTGACTACCCAGGTACTAGAGAGTATCTTCCCAAGTGTTTTTCTCGGTGGCACTATAACAGTCAGGCGGCTGATCGGTTTATCTAAAGAGGGCTTCAGGAAATCTAGGCCAATCCATACACAGGTGTTGTTTGATGCGCTACCACTCGAAGGGGTACCAAAAGGGGTTACAAGGGTGGCCAATATATGTGCACTTAAGAACCACTTGTATTTCCTGCATGTATGAATCCCTCAACCGCGGGTTTATGTGTGTAATGACAGATCTCTGTGGCTTAAAGACGTCGGAATATGTCTCTACCATGAAAAAAAAAATTCCCACAATTTCTACCAAGAAAAGTGCTCTGATACCACTTGTAATATACCAGATATAAAAAGTATGCAGAACATAAATAAAAGGCTAGAAATGGCAGAATAACAGTAATATAACTAGCATAATCTCCACAATAACAAAGAAATGATATAAGAACAACAATAGAAATAACACTTTGATTCAGAAAGCAATGTTCACAAGCCTCTTCGAGGGGGAAACCTCTAGTCAAGCAACGCTCTATTACAATAATCTCCAAGCTAGGGTTTTCATACCCTTGACCCTTATTTATACTAAATATGTCTATCAAGAGAAACATCTAGAGAAATATCCTTCTAGAAGAGGAAGCTTCTATTAGGTCTTATTACATCCACCTTATTCTATTTTATTAAAAGGCCTTATTAATATTGACCTTTATTACTCTGAATATATTTCTCTACCTATGTGCGGGTTACGACCCTAACAGAGTGTCGACTCTAAATTTCTCAGGGTGCCCCCATCAGTCTTTGATTAAATCATGGTAGTTTTTGTCAAATTGTGTGCACTCCTATTTGTCAAAATCCATTATGAATGTAGCATTGTAACTATATTTAAAAATGGGGGGTAATTTATACATTAGTTGTATATGCTCCGGTCAAAAAGACCCAACAAAAACCTTCTGTGAATTGCAGATGCTCCTGGTTGAGATGTCAACATTTTCTAGGGCCCAGCCTATCATGTCGTTATACGGCATGAGCCTCGGTCGTACTACTATTTTGTGCATATCTGACTAATCTATATTCTTGAGATTAGTCGCATGATTTTTGGTTACTTCGTCACCTGAATCCTCTGGGAAATTTATCAGCTCGTGCTATAAAATATCGAACACATGTGTCCATGATTTTACAGTATCGATGACTCTCGGCGAGATGTCAGATAGGACATCTATGTTTGGGTTTGCGCTTTCACCAACTACATTAGCCATTTTTAGTGGTGCCATGATATTAGTGAAATCAGAACCGTGTTACCTGTTACAGGGGAACGCGTGAGATTCTCAGTTGGATAAAACTTGCTATTCTGCAAGAATGAAAATAGAATTCAAAATCCAATATTCTTATTCACCTTAAGCATATTGATTCATGAATACCTTTACTGACGATACATTGATTTACCTTAATGATAAGATATTAGGCGATGATCTACAATCTATATTGAAATCATTACCGTTGATCCATGATTAATGCCATTAATATCGATGGTTCGTGATCGGGGACTTGGATGAAACAAGTTTGAAATTTCCCGAATTGTGAAAGATTAATTACAGGATAATCTAGTTTAAAACACAATTAATTGTGTTTAACTTTAAGTGTTTTCGGGTATTCAGACTTCGAAATTTTTAACAGTAGCTTGAGCTAGAATTCCCGAAGAACAAAACCGCGAAAGATTTAATTACAAGATAATCATTTTTTATCTTTAATTAACCCTGTTTAAGTTTGAAATGTTTCATAGGTTCGAATTTTGGATAATTCAAGATGTGATGGATGATAAACGTCTGAACTTCCGAAGTGCGAAGTTATTAACTAATTAAGATTTAATACTTCGGAAATTTTTTGCTTCATGGATTTGCAATTTATCTTGTCACTATAATTCCGAAGGGCCATTACCTGTAGGGACGTATCAAGGGTGACGTCATTTTAGATGATGTGTCAAGACTGGGGGAGTGCCACTTGTTACTTAGATTCAAATGAATATTCAAAAGAAAATGGAAAAAATGGATGCCACGTGTCAACCCAGAGAAGGTTCAAAAGATAGACGTGTACTATGCTTCATGTCCTTTTGAAAGTTTATGGGGGAGTGATAACATATTCTTTCGGGTTTCGGGGTTTTTAAAGTCATGAATTGTCGAGATGACCGAAGCGCGAAACTCCGAAGTGACCCTTAGTGATTTGGTTACTTATTAATCATGCGGATCCACAACTCTGAAGATCTTAGGCTCACCCAATCAAACTGAGGAACTTCATCAACGATGAATATTACACGTGCCTTGTTACTATTTAACCATAGATTGTTTTGGTTTAAAGTTCAAAGTTATAGGATTATAAATGTTCCAACATAGGCTCCATCTAGGGATCACATCTCCCTATGAGGCATGGAAGAACAGTAGACCAAGTGCCTTTATTGGGTGAATGGAGTCATCCCTGTATTTCTAGTAAACACCTTCGGGGAAAAGTCATTCAGATAAAAATCGGACTTCAACCGAGTCTCAGAAAACCTTCGAAACATAATTAGTTATTTACTTCAAGGTAGGCTATTGATAAGTTTCCTTTTTCTGAAAATGAGTTTAGATTTGCTTAATATAATCAAAACAACTTTAACCGAAAAATCATACTTTGGTCGATTTTGTTCACATCAAGGCTGAGTAACTTTTACAATTTATCTGGGGGAATCCCTTATCGGTTCAGAATGTAAATATTATCAAAAAGAGAACTATATATCAGAGTATATTTGTATATGTATGACAGTCTTACAGATATCATAGATATTGCTTCACTTCCAGCGAGCATGTTCAGTACCCCGGTGAAGCTATCTACGTCTCCCATTGAATTTCCTTTCACCACTTCAATTTGCATTTCACATTTCATTGAGATGAGGGAAATCATTACATGAATTTCCTTTCATCATCTCTTTTGGACAGAATGGGGGCAATCGATTTACGAATTTCCTTTAACCATTCGTCTCAGACTAGATGGGGGCAATTATTTTATGAATTTCCTTTCACCATCAGTCTTATATTTTATTATAATTTTGAAGTGGGGGCAATCAATTTGTATGTATTATACAAGGATGATATCTACTTAAGATTTGACAATGAATATTTGTCAACGATTTTTTATTGTGCTCTGAACTAATTCTCTCTCGATCTTGAATACATCTTCTCCTATAGGGATGATCTTATAGGAATTTTTAAATTTCCAGGGATTGGCCTTGAGCGAACTAATCAGTTAAAATCTATTAGAAGGACTAAAGTTATCAAGATTATCCCAAACATACTTTCTTCCAGTTAGAATCGGAGGAATATAAATATTTTCGCCTAATCTCATTTTGAAGATATGTTTTTTAAGCTTCCAAAGTCAAGGAAAAATCCTTTCTTTCTATGAAGATTTGAGGCCAGGTAGTAAAATCAACGTAGGGTAAAATATTGAAAACTGATAAAAAGAAACAGAACTAGGATTTGGGGGTTCTGATGTAACAAAGCTTTTCTTTCTCACGAGTGCACTTCTTGGTTATCGTACTTATCTTTAATTTTTATTTTATTTTATTTTTGTCTTATTTATATTTGATTCGGAAATCTATAAATTTATATTTTTCTGATCTTTGGTCAGGTGATTATATGTACGAGAATAGAACCGTGTTTATATCCGATAGGATTTCTTTCAATTTTTTTTTATCATTAAGAAATAAGTATAGAAGTTAATACCTCAGATTTTATTTACATTTTCAATCAAACCGACTGTTAATTTATCACCTGTTCTAAGAGAAGTAATTGTTTTGAACACTAAACGCTAGATTCCGGTACCTCTTTATTTATCACCTGACAATAAGTATTCTGCAAGATCAAGCCAAACCCTCAGCAAAAAAGGTGTCCCCCTTAATCCCAAAACGAGATGTGATACCACATGTAAGTTTTAAACCTATGAAGTAAATCAATTCATATAGTATCTTAAGTAAAACATAGATTAATCAATGGCTTATACACACAATACACAAATATTTCCGCTGGAAACCCTTAACTGGTAGAAAACCAACCTTCCTTGGTGTCACACCTTTCAACTCTTCATTGTATTAATTTCACCATTCACAATACAATATATACAATATTTTAGGTATTTCGTAGCTACCAAAATCCTAATCCCTTAATCCAAGATTAATTTGGGAAACCGCTAAAAATAGAAAAATCCGCTAAAATAGAAAAAACTGCCCAAAATCCAGGATCGTGAGATGCAGTTTTCGAATCTTATGTGCCCACACACACATGCAAAGAATATAACACATACCCAACATTCTCCCACTTGTTGTTTTCTTTGCATATAGGGCTTCACAGGATTACATAGTCAACAATCTAGGGAAACAATGCCCATTGTTACTCTACACCAACAGAACTTCTCTCTGCTCACAAAATTTGTCAATGAATCTCCAAAATTCTTCAAAGTTTCATCCTTTTTCCAACAACACCTTCTTTTCTTCAACCATGTCTCTCACAAAGTGATACTGAACATCAATATTCTTTGTCTTCGAATGATAAGCAAGGTTCTTTGCCAAGACTATTACACTCTAACTGTCACAATCTAATCTCACTGCTTGTTGTACCAACCCAATACCTGAACACAGTCTTTGTAACCATACTTCTTCCTTGCTTGCATGAGTGGTTGCCATGTATTTATCTTTTGTAGTTGAGAGTGCCACTACAACTTGTATTTTTCTCATCCAACTGATTTCTCCTCCAAATAGGTTAAACACATACCCACTTGTAGATCTTCTGCGATCCAGATCTCCACCCCAGTCTGCATCAACAAACCCATGTATGTCCAACACTCTGTCCAATACTGGACTTCCTTAGTAGCACAATCCATAACTGGTAGTGCCACTCAAATACCTGAAGACCTCTTTACTGTTGTCCAATGCTCCTTCCCTAGTTTTGACATATACCTACTCAAAAATCCCACTGCATTTGCAATGTATGGTCTAGTACAGACCATTTCATACATCAAAATACCAACTGCATTGGAATACGAGACATGGGACACGTCCTCTTCTTCTTCCTGTGTTTTGGGACACTGATCTGTAGATAAATTTACACCTATAGGAATAGAAACCTTGACCGATTTACTTCCATGCATATTAAACCTTTGCAATATCATCTCAACATATATTTTCTAATTCAACCAAATTTTCCTGTTTGCACGATCTCTTTTAATCTCCATTCCCAGAATGAAGTTAGCAACAACGAGATCCTTCATGTTAAATTTGAAGGATAGATACGATTTCACCTCCTTGATAACATCCATGTTATTTCCTACCAACAACATGTCATCAACATACAACACTACATAAATGAAGTGATTATCAACCTGCTTGGAATATACACAGTGATCAACCCTTCTTCTCACAAATCCCAATCCAGGGATGCATGTGTCAAATTTTTCGTACCACATTCTAGGTGATTGCTTCAGACCATATAGTGACTTCTTTAGCTTATAGACCAACTCTTTCTTTCCCTTCACTACAAATCCTTCTGGCTGCTTCATATAGATTTATTCTCCCAGATCCCCATGTAGGAATTATGTCTTCACATCCATTTGTTCCACTTCAAGATCAAAAGAAACAAAAAGAGACAAAAGAAATCTAATATAAGTTAACTTGGCAACGGGAGAAAAAATCTCACTAATGTCAATTCCCTCTATGTGGGAATAACCTTTTGCTACTAATCGAGATTTGTATTTCTCCACTTTTCCTTCTGCATTCAAATTCTTCTTAAACAACCATTTGCTACCAACATATTTTCTTCAACATGGCAACCCAACTAGATCCCATGCCTCATTCTTATCCGAGGAATCCATTTCTTCAACCATGGCCTTCTTCCAAAGTTTACTATACTTTGAATTCACTGCTTCCTTGACAGTTATGAGATCACCGTCAGACGTAGTTGTCAAATCTGACACGCCCACACACACATATGCAAAGAATATAACACATAACCAACACACAGTATTTGTTGTTGTCTCCCTAAATTGACACTTTTGATCACTCTTTGTTCTTTGTTTTTACCTTTGAACCCTCATTATAAACCTCATTATTCCATCCTTTTTTCTACATCCTCATCATCATCTACAAGATATGTGTGCCATGAAGGAATCTAAGGTATAAATGGCTAAATCTACATTTTTCACCTTTTTGGTATACAAGTTAAGTTGAATTTTGTTTTACCAACACATTGTCATAGTTAACAAATCTTGTAGCGGAAATTGGAATTGTAAACAATCATAATCTGGTAGTAGATTCGTTGATTTGGATGGTTGCACGAGTCTAAGAGGGATATCACCACTTGTTGAGGTTTTATGATTCCTTGGAGATGTTTATGTTTTCTTCAAATTTATCTAAGTGAAAACAGAGAAAGAAACACGAGATGGTCAACACACAAGTAAAAAATGGCACCAAACACAGTTATTTGAGCCAACTCATTAAGAAATTGAATCAAGATCATGCGAGGAATTTCATGTATCCTATCATGAAATTCCTAATGCTAGGAGGATGAATTTGGTGGGTAGGGATCAAGGAGAATCCAATACTTTGTTCCTAAGAATCCTTTGTTCTTCATTTTCTATTTTAACTATTGAAACCCGCATTTCATAACACACATGTGTATCTGTATATGTAAATCAATATATAAAAAATGGTTTTGAGAGCTTAGGGGATTATTATCTATCTAATATATCTAGAGAACAGTTGTTGTAACAATTGATTTCATAATTTAATATAAGTTTTTGGTTTCTCAATCTATGTGTTGAATATTTTGTGTGGCATTAATTCTTTACTAGTCTAGTAGTTTTCTTGCAATGTGGCCTGAGCCAGGAAGACCCCCTTGATAATTGGTATACATTGCAACCATTTACATTAGATTTCATTTCATGCAAAACCTTTCAATTTGATTTCATTTGTTTTCTATTGTGTGACAGTCGGATTTACAAAATATATTCATGAATGCATTTTATGTAAGTTGCAAGAATATCCATTTATAAATTGACTTTGCATGAATTACTTGATTAAGATCATAGAATTATTTAAAATTTGATAAATGCAAGACTATGATAGGATGATGAAATATTATAATTCAAATAGATGACAATTATGTATATATGGAAATATTCATGTAGTGTCTCATTTATGTTTTAAGTTTTAGAGTTTTAGACAATTAAAGGTTTTTCTACAACTAGTGTTTCATTTAGAGAGTTAAGAGAAGTTGAATCCCGCAGATATAGTGTATACACTTTATCAGTTTATGAATCATGTATAGATTAATTTAATGTAGAAAAGTTTAATCAATTGAACTCATTGAAAGTTGTAGTTGAAAGTATCCTTTTGGATCCAACTAGATCAAATCCCAATCAATGACATGGTTAGAATCATGCATATACTTTTTCAATAGCTACACATGAAACACATTATGAAATTTTATGGTAGCAGTAAACAAAAACATGTATGCAGTGGGCCCTATCCTATCCAATATCTCAAATGGACCACAATATCTAGTTTCTAGCTTAGTGTAGCTCCAACTTCAATGAACTTTTCTTTGGTTTCACTTTCAAAAACACATGATCTCCAATTTTAAATTCCCTTGGTTATTCCTTTATCTACATAACTCTTTTTTCTATCTTGTGTTTCCTTTAAATTCTTCTTGATATTGACCATTTTCTCTTCCATTTCTTTAATCAACCCTCACCTGAGTACTACTCTATTTTATGGCTTGTACCAACTAATTGGAGTATTACACTTTCTTTCATAAAATTCCTGAAATGGACTCATTTTTTTAAGCTTTATATCCACTATTGTAGGAAAAGTCTACTAAATGCAAGTAATCCTCCCACTTGGATGGCGTATCCATCACATACTTTCTTAACGTGTCTTCAATCACTTGACTAACTCTCTATTTTCCCATCTGTTTTTAGATGATAGGTTGTACTGAAGTTCTTATTTGTATCAAAGCCCTTGAATATTCCTTTCCAATAATTTGAGGTAAACTTGGATATCTCACACTCTCCCCACTGGCCTGTTATACAAACCAAATTACCGTTTGACATTCCCAAGTTCGATGGTAAACCAGGAGAGGATTCGAACAATCATGTAATGACTTTCCACCTTTGGTGTTCATCCAACTCTTTGATGGATGACTCCATTCGGTTACGTCTTTTTCAACGAACTCTCACTGGTTCAACCACGAAGTGGTATATAGAATTACCACGATGCTTCTTCGCTGAATTTAATACCCTAGCTATGTCTTTCCTCACTCACTACTAGTTGCCAATCCGTTATGAAACGGGAACCGAGATCTTGAGTTCTTTCAAGCAAAGTAAAGCCACTCATATCTCTGATCACATTCACGAGTGGAGACGAAGACGATGTTTAATCAAAATCGATATTCCCGATCAGTTATTGAAAGAATGGTTCATGAAATCCTTCGTGAATGACATATCTAAAGACATTTCCATGGGTGGAGTTGTAACAGAAGAATAGGCGATCAGTCGTGCCCGGTACCTCAATCTCGTTTATTCACAAACAGGTACTCTTTACGATCTACTCCCTGACGCACCTCGTCCTTCTACCACAACCACTTCAACAACCCCAATAGATTCTCATGTTGTTGATGGTGTGATAGGTACTTTCCATTCTCAACCTCAATCCATGCAGGCCTCTCACACCACTCCCAAATTCCATGCTTCTAATGTTCAAACTGCTCCAATGCCCACCCCTCCCATTGGTAAAACTTGAGAAGTGAACATCGTTCAATCGAATCCTACCGGTAAGAATAAATATAAAAAAGGGAAGGGTAGGAATAAGGAGGATAAAAATAACAACCCGCAATCTGAAAAGACCAAGACACAACCGGCTGATGATAAGGATAAACGCAAACCTCGCTATCCTTTCCTTATCTGTGGTGATGATCACTACATGAAGGACTGTTCGAGACGTACCGAGGTCATGAAGTTCCTTCAAGGGACCCCAAAACCTCCTACACCTGTCGTCTTGTCTCAGCCTTTCCCTTATCAACAACAGGCTCAATTGGTCATCCATGATCAACCTTATTCCTCCACTACCTCCTACGTACTTATGTGTAACAATGATTCAAAGAAGAATGACATCACACTTACCACTCGTGCCAAAGATTACTCTTCCTCCAAGGAGAAAGTTGATGATATACCACCTTCATTGGTTCAACAATCTCCCTCAGCTCCACCTTCCAACGGTCCTCTTCATATCGAATGACCGAACCATGATACAGTCCTTTGCCCTCCTCCCAAGGGCATGGTTCGAAAGTCTGCTTTCAATCCTCATGCACGTGCTTCCTAGAACTACAATATTTTAGAATATCTCGCGCAAGCACCGTCCGCGATGTCATCCCTCGAAGTCCTTCAGAGTTGTCCTACACAATAGAAGGCGTTGTTAAAAGATATCAGTGGAATCAACCCTACGGATACGAATTTAATAATATTTGACTTGGAATATCACATTCCAAGGTTACCCCCTCAGCTCACATTTCAAATACAAGTTGTTGTCGCCGACAAGAAAATTTGTAGAATAGTTATTGATGGGGGTGCCTCGACGTGTGTC
>SNQJ01S0083468.1:32031-47954 GCA_010110895.2 Picea sitchensis | reverse complement strand
GCCATTAAAGCCTATAGTAGCTTCAACACCTTTTCAACAGTGGGGGTTGGACTTCATTGGAGAAATTCATCCTCCCTCAAGTGGTCAACACAGATGGATCCTGACTGCGACAGACTATTTCACCAAGTGGATAGAAGCTACCCATACCAGGAGTACATCTCACAAAGTAATTATCAGCTTCCTGGAGGATATCATAGCCAGATTTGGCTGTCCCAGTAAAATCGTCACCGACAATGCCGCCTCTTTCAGGTTTGAGCCTCTGGTCAAGTTCTGTGAACAGTTTGAGATTTCGTTGATCCACTCTACTCCCTATTATCCTCAAGGAAATGGACTGGCGGAGTCTTCCAATAAAAGTCTGATCAAGCTCATTAAAAAATTATTGGAAGACAATAAAAGGGCCTGGGATTCAAAGCTCAAATTTGCTCTATGGGCCGACTGGGTGACAACAAAGAAGTCCCTGGGCATCTCACCTTTCCAACTTGTTTATGGAACAGAAGTTGTTTTTCCTACTCAGCTCGCTTTATCTGTGGCGAAATTCCTCCAGGACCTTGAACGAGAGCCTGACCATATGCTCAGAAGGATTCATCAGATGGTGGAAATACAACATATCAGGGAACAGGTCATGAACAGGGCCTACCATTATCAGCAGAAGATCAAGCAAACCTTTGACAGGAAGAGCGGAAAGAAAGATTTCGAACTGGGCGATCTGGTGCTCAAATGGGATGCACCCAGGCAGGATAGAGGCAAACAGAGTAAGTTTGATGCCCTTTGGTTTGGGCCTCTCAACATCTCCAAGGTATTTTCAAACAACACTTACAGGTTGCCGGATTTGGGAGGCGAAGAAGTTTTTGATGGCCCAGTAAATGGGCATTTCTTAAAAAAATGTTTTTTATAAGCCACAGGCGGCTTCTTTTGTTTTGTAAATATTGTTTTCTATTTTAGGCTAAATAAATGACTTCATATCCCAACAGCAAGGCACTCGATCTGCAAAAAGAGTCCTTAGAGCATCACAGGGACGACTCTATCCCCCATGGAGCCTAATGTTAGCGACATTTCTTGTCTTGGGCCTGAGAGCATCCAGGTCTGCAGGTTGCACGAAGAACGCCCAAGCATAGCACGTAAAGCCCCATTTCAAGCTAAAAATCAAGTGAGGGGGCAAAATTACGTTGTCAACGGCCCAGATTCATCTATTAAAGCAGATCGACGGACGGCGGGAAATCACGGTTAGTGGAGTTGCACCGGGATTAGCGTGATAGGTAGCGTCTATATTGCATGCAAGAAAGGATATCAGTCGTCCATCCAAAGGACGCGTGGTGCGAGATCTAGTCACGTCGGCATTTCGGCATTCGGGAGTTCGAAGGGTGAGGGTTTCACGTCTTTCTACATCTCGAAACCCCGAACCCCAAAACACCGATAAGCGCCTTTGAATCTAAGCCTATGGTCCTAGAACCCGGTCACGTCAAGCGAGCCTGATAATGGAGGCAGCCCTCTTCTAACATCAAATTCCATCTCGATCGTTCCTCTGGAGGACACGCGGCGTACATCCATGCTTTCGCGGTTTGGTCAATCGGGATTTTGAGAAACGTTTCATCGTGAACCCCCGGTGCCAGAAATCCCGAAAGAATCTGGATCGTCCATCTGAAAGACACATGGCACAATAGTTGAGCCACGAGTGGGGCCTTTCGGGATTTTCATGTTGAAAGCACCAAGGTCATCTCAGTCGTTCATCCATCAGCAGGGCTCGAGCAAATTTAATTTAAAGAGGGCGTAGATCTAGACGGTCGTAATCCAAGCACTCAAATTCACGGATGAGGTTCCATTCCGCACCCCCTCTGTCATTCTGGCTTTAACGAGGGGGGGGGTCCGGAATCGGAGATAATGTATGCGCGCATCTGGACGGCCCAAGTCTCGACGTTTAAGATCTACGGTCTGTATTGGATTTCGGACCCCCCCATCGATTCTACCTTTAATGGAGGGGGGGGGGGTTCCGGAATGGAATTTCACTCTAGAGGGCCCCCTATTTGTACGTGGCACGAATATACTGGTCCCAAGTCCTCACTGCCTGCCATGTGTCCCTTTCGCCCAGTCACCTCTACCTCAGCACCTCCCTCCATTCGTTGTCTCTTGTCCCCGTATCACTTCCATGAAAGTATCCCTTTTCCCCCGCCTCACCTTCATCATACTGGAACCTACAGAATCCTCGTCGAGCATGCCACATCTTCCACCTCTCATCCCGAGAACCATTTTTCTAGTCCAGGTGGCCCCTCGAAGAGACCTCCACGTCCCCAAAAGGCAGAGTTGACCAGAACCGTTCCTGATCCCAAGAAGGCAGTTATTGCAGTTGCTGGAGGTGGTTAGACATCGTCTCCGCCATAAAGGGAAAATCCGACGACGAATTAAAAGCACGTCGGTTCACCCACAGGATGGTTAGGAGTTCGATTGCGTCTTCCATAGGTGCACGACCTGCCAGAATCTGCATGTGAAAATTGTCAGTGGGCATGCAGATGCAATGTTTTTAATGCAGTGTCTTGGTTTCGCTATTGTTTTCTTTTTGAGTATATGTAGGTAATTTGGCCATTTTTGTAAAGAATCGATGGTTGAGCGAGGCTCCCGGTTGTAAAGCTTTAATGAAGCACTGTTATTTTGGTTCTGCATGGACTCTTGAGACTTCTTGCCTTATGAATGTCAGTTTCTTTCACGTCTTTGTTTACACTATGTTAGAGCATCTCAGAATTGGAGAATCCAGTCGAGTTGTAACTGTTATAGGATGATGTAGATTAGATCACTGTAACAGTTGCATTGTTTCTAATCGATCCTTGTAATTTTCTTAGCGCTGAATGACTTGGAATTGGAGAATCCAGTCGAGTTCCCTTTCAGTTTCTTGAAACCCTGAACCAAGAGGATCTTGCATTTAGAGTCTTTCTTCTGCAAACTGCTGAAAAGCCTGTTGCCCGAGGTAGTTTGCTCACTCTTCTTACCAAGTTTTCCACTTGCTCATCTTTTAATCAACTCACTGACTGAAGTTAGATCAAGACCTCCTTTGTTCCTTACATACCAGACCCAGTCCCCGAGTTGGAGTGATATCTCCCTGAGTCTCTACCCATTTGATCACCCATTAAAACTATTGTGACATAAAAATTGATGGGCGTTGGGCTCTGCTCCTGCTGCAATCCAGGAGTGACTTCTGACGCTAACAATGACTGTGGGTGTTCATCCTTCCACCTGACCATATGCTCAAAGGAATTCATTCTTAGCACTCTGGCCACCCCTGTGCCAAGCCATGATATCACCAGGGAACTCTCACGGTTCTTAAGGATTTTTTCTCTGCTTCATCTTCTGCTCAGGTTTTGTTCTCTGCGAACTTTCAGAGATTTCTCTCTTTGTTATGGACCTGGTGAGGTTTATCATATGCTCACTCAACATCAAGATCGAGGCCTTCTATTCATTATCCCCCTTGGAGAGCTCTGTGCATCTCCCTTACGAGATTTTCCACTCTCCTCTCCTCTCTCCTTTCTGGTTATCCATGTGTATGTATCTTACCTTCCTTCTGTCAGAAGGAAGCTCGGGTTTGCAGGTCTCTGTGGTACTTCGGGCTGACATTCTGCAGCTAGACCATGCTTCCATTCATGGGGGTGGTTGATAATTCAACCACTGGTCCTTTCTTCATTAACTGATTTCTCTCCTTGGGATCCGAAGGAGATTTATTATCCCCATCAAGGGAAATTTGGGGTTATTTGATATAATGAACCCTCTCTTATAATGTTCTCAGTCTTTCATCTAGTGATATCATGGCCAGTACTTTCAAGGCTTCACCCTCACAGTCAGTTATTGGAAACTCAAACAATAATACATTTACACTGTCCACATGCCTTAGCATGGTAATCCTATTTTATGATTAATTACAAACTGGGGGAAACATGGATATTACAACTACCAAATCCCCCAGTATGTTGATCAAATTTGACATGTCCAAAGCCTATGAAACACTAAGTTGGCAATATATCAGGGAGGTTATCCTAGCCTTTGACTTTCACACCTCATGGGTAAATTGGACCATGGCTCTTATCTCCTATGATTTTTTCTCCCTCTTGATAAATTGCGCTCCCTCCATTCCATTTCTCCCCTCCAAAGGAATCAAACAAGGTGACCCCCTATCCCCTTTCATATTCATTCTTATGGCAGAAGGGTTAGAAATAAGACTTTTCGCTGCCACCCACTCTCACAAGATCCAAGGCTTAAAGTTGCATAATTATGACTCCCCTCTTTCTCACAATTAGTTTTCCAATGGAACGATGTTAATGGGGATCCCTTCAACCAGTGAAGAAAGAGCCTTCAGATGAGTTCTTGATGATTTCATGGAAGCCTCTAGTACCTCTATCAACCACTTAAAATCCCAAATCTTTATTTTTAACACACCCCTTCCAATCCAGTGCCATATTTCCAGAATTCTTGGTTTCTTAAGGAGCTCCCTTCCTTCCAAATATCTTGGCATCCCTCTCTTAGAATATGATTCCCACAACAATCCTTGGGAGGATATTATCTCCCACGTTAGTAAGAATATTTCTAGTTGGACTTTTCTCCCACTAAATATTGTTGGTCATCTCATTTTGCTCAATTATGTTCTGCAAGCCATCCCACTTTACCTCTTTTCGACTCTTGTTGCTCCTAAGCGTACTCTAAAAGTGGTCAAATCTCTCCAAAGGAACTTTCTATGGCAAGGTACCAATACTGTTAGAAAATGGGTGCTCGTTGCTTGGAACACCCTCTGTCTTCCAAAGGTAAAGGGCATTTTTGGATTAAGAGACTCTAGACTTCTAAATCGAGTTTTAGGAGAGAAGGCATGGTGAAGGTGGTTACAGCACAAAGGAGAGTTATGGAGCAATCTATGGAAGAAGAAATACGCTCCTCCCACTCGTTGGGCCTCTGATCTAATCCATATGTCAGAAGAAATGTTTGGTTCACTAATATGGAATGTTGCTTGGTTAAATAAATCCCTGATTCAATCTCGTAGTTTCTGGGAAGTCAGAGATGGTTGATTTTCTCTTTTCTGGGAATACTCCTAGAAAAAGCTTCCCCCTCTTCAGAAAAATCCTAACTTCCTCACTCTCTCTATTTTTCTTAAGACTGGTCATGGTGACAAGACTCGGAATTATTGGCACCCAAAATCTAGTCTTTCTGAATGGAGAACCTAGGATATCAATCCTGATCACATTCCCCTTCTGGACCGCCATCTTTTACCCTCCCTTCTTTATGAAATTTCCAATAGAAAAGTTAAGATTTCCACTTACCCCGATAAACTTCGATGGGGGCATCGACTAATTAGATGCTTTAATATTAAATAGGCCTACTCCTTGATTTCCAAACATTATGGCGTGCCCTTGGGTGACATCTAGACCAAAATTTGGTGGTGGAACTCTGGCCCAAAGTAGCCACGTTTCTTTGGTTGGTTTCTCATGGGAAAGTTCTCACCTAGGATAACCTCCTAGAGCGAGGTTTCTTCGGCCCAGGTTTATGTGTAATGTTCTCTCAAGCGACATAATCCTTGGAATATATTCTCAACTCTTGTTCTTACAACAACTTATGGGACAAGGGGGGCATCTCCTTCCAACAATTGGATCGCAATAGAGATTCTATCAGATTGACTCTCTCCTCTTAATGTCCATGCATTTTTTAGAATTCCATCCTCAATTTCATATGGCAACTCTTCTTAGGGTTTGTTTTGTGGGAAACATGGAAGGAAAGAAACGGGAAAATCTTCAAAGATGAGTCCACTCAAAAGCTTGCAATTTAGAACAAGATCAAGGTGAATATCATGGAAACAATCCATTTTCAAAAATGGAATTATGAGGATCTTAAATGTAATGAGAAAGAAATGTCGCTTCTCTCCATGTGGATTTATGCACCTTTCTTCCTTTCTCTCTCCTCCCCTCTGTGTCATCTTTCCCCCTCCTCCCCCTCTCATTGGTCCCCTCCCCACCAAACTTCCTCAAGCTGAATTTCGATGGCGCATTAGGGAAATTAGGACCGACTAGTTATGGAGTATTCTTTCATGATTCAGAAGGAAAAAACCTCTGAGTCTTATATGTATTCATAGGCTCAAGCTCTAACAATGCTACTAAACTCTGGGCATTGATTCATGGTCTTCAAATTGCTCTCCAACACCAATTTTGCTTTCCCATCATTGAGGGTGATTTGTTTCTTATCATTCACATGCTTACCAAAATCCAAAATGGCTCTCCTCCCAACAAAGTATCTCAAAACCAGTAGAAACTCTTCTTGATCTCCTTTTCTTTTCCATTCCCCTCATCTCTGCTCTCATTCCCTCCCATGTCCTTCTAGAGGCCAACAAACTTGTTGAGTTCCTAGATAATGAAGGCATCAACAACCCTTCAACACCTCTAGAATCTGCTTGGTCTGATGTTTGAATCTCATCTCTCACTTAGACTGGTAAATCTATAGCTCTCTCTGATTTCAATCCCCCGAATCAGGTGCCACTTGGAGAGAAGGATGATCACAACATGCCTTTTGGATTTATTGAGGTGTGTGAGGTGGTTGCCATGATAGACAATCCTGTCTTGTTTGATATCCCTTTCCCACGAGAGAGTTATCATACGCCCAACAGGGACATTCATTTCATTATGCAAGAGAAGATGGGAAACGACCTCCAAGGGGATCTTAGGACAATCCATAGTGATGGAAGCCATCATGATTGTTGATGATTTTGGCTCCCTAGTACATTACAATCTCAAGGTTATGATTATCACAAGCATATTAAACATGGCTCAGAGGATCCCTTCAATTCATCTTGATATTTGTTGGTGGATTTTTCTTGATATCTAGTTCTTGTCTGACCTTGTCTTTGTCATTCCCCATGCTCCACCTTGGTCTTCTCTCGTCCTCTCCCCATGTGTTTCCATGGATCCACGTGCCACCAAAGCAAGGAAAACCCAAATTCGGAAAACCCACGTGGCCTTAACTGTTGTGGATGTTGAATAATTTTATGCAATGTTTGTCCCTCAGGAAGCTCAAGTTGTTATGCCTGTGTTGGAGGAAGATGTCAGGTGAATTCGGGCCACCCAGAATGATGAGGAGGTTGATGCTCATGTTGGGAACATAATTCTTGATATCGACTGTAACAAAACTAGGGAGTCCAAATTTTATAGGACCCTGGAACTATACTGACATACCAAAACCATGGTTGCTCAAGGAATGTTGCCTAAGGACCAAGACTATAGACAATTCAAACAAATATTGGAAGCCTTGATAGGCCAGAATCACCTGCTCATTACTATGGTCTCCTGGTTGGTAAAGTGAAATGGGGGTTCATTCCAAGTCTTTGGATGATCGTCAACAGGTAGGAGATTCGATGGATGTGGGATTCAATGCCAACACCTATGTGCCTGCTTCCCAGGTACCTCATTTTTATGGTTGACAGTGACATAGCTCTTCATAGTATGACTCTCTATGAGTATTTTTGGTTTCAATTGTTTAAATTTAGAATTTTGTTATATAGTTTACTTGTTTAGTAATTTTCTATACTTTTGGTTAGTAACAATTATGACTGGGTAGATTGAGTAGAGGAGGATGGAGCTCTGCGAAAAACCTAGTTGCAGGCAGTTTTGGTTTCCTTTTCTCGGGTTTGTAGTTCACACAAGGTCCTAAGTTTGGAAACTTTTTTCTTTCGTGTGGTAAAATTGGGAGCTCTGGTGGTCAAGAGTCATGGATGAGTTGGTTGACTATGAGTTTGTCAAGCAGATGGACAACTCATCTGGAATCTACCAGATGACACATTCTCTGACATTGTATAGTCGGTTTTTTGCCTTCTGTAAGAGGTGAGAGGGCCTCCTTCTCACCGGAACCAACCCAAAATTCATCCCCGGGTTTCTAGATGTTCTATGTGGGTGGAGTTCCTGGTGCTTTGGAAGCCGGCCTTGGGCCTTGGGGGAATTTATCCCCATCTCCTCCGGAGGTCCCCGTAGATTCTTGTAGTTCTATTACTTCGCCTTTCAACCAGGGTCCCTTTCATGTCCCCATTCTTGGGCTTGAAGAGAACCAATCGCTCCACGCTCTCAGTTGCTTTCATTTTCCTGGTTAGTTGGAAAATATCGGGGATTTTTTGTCTCTGCCCAGTCTTGTAAGTCCTCTTCCTGGCCATCATCCACTTTTTTCCTCTTCTTCCCTTCCAGAGCCGAGCTTTCCCTCCACTTTGGATCTAAACGACTTTTTGGCCCTTCCTTCTTCCCCTTGTGCCACTGGTTGGGATCTTCCCCCTTACTCCTCTCCTCCTTTCCAGGCCAATAGTTTTAAACCTAGCAGTTTTGAGTCGTAATTTTTAGCTCGAGAACCCTCGGCTCCGAAGCAGAAGAAACCACATACAAATGTTACTCTAGTTCCACATCCGCTCTCTTTGGCCTGGGAGATGACGTCATGTTACCTGAGGTTCTTGATCTCGCTGAGAAGGCAGTGGTGAGCTGTGTAAATGGGCGACATATTAGCCAAGATATTCTTACATATTAGGTTTTCTTATCATGGAAGGACTTGGGGATTATATTATCGTTGGTTCATTCTCTAGCAAAAGGATGGTTTATGTTCAAATTCCATTCAGCGTTAGACGTGAGCAGGGTCCTTGATGAACCCTGGTGTCTGGATTCGACTCCTCTTCTTTTGAAAACATGGAACCCTTTCTTTGATGCAAATCGTGAGAGGATCAACGAGCTACCAATTTGGGTGCGCCTTCCTGGGCTTCCGCCAGAATGTTGGAGTTGGAAATGTTTTGAGAAAATTGGAAATACCCTTGGTACCTTCATGAAAGAGGATATGTCTTTTTCTACTTCAAGAAAAAGTTAGTGGCCTGAATCTTAGTTTCCCTAAACATCAGAAAGGGTTTATCTGATACCCTAGAGCTTTTGCGTGATGGAAAATATTTCAGTGAACCACTTGATTATGAGGGAATTCCTTTAAAATGCCACATATTTCATAATCACGGGCATAGGGCCGCATATTGTCTTCTTCCTATGAAGCGTCGAACCTCTCAGGGCAGAACTATCGGCAAAGGTCCTTCCTTTCGTTTTGTCTGGGTTGGGATGTGGTGTCGCCTCCAACCCAGTCGCATGGCATGTTTCAAACTTGGAGAGAAGTGATTGCAAAAAATTATGTGGATTTGGCCCACTAGGGGAAAAGGGACTCCACTACTATGTCGTCAGAGGAGGAAGGAAAATGCCATGTGGAGGAAGTGCTCCCTTCAAATTTTGAGATCTAACTAAAAAAGGGTGTAGAATCTCATCTGGGTATGCCCCCACTCTATCCTTTCTTAGTAAATTTTAAGTTTCTACAGTCTTTTTCCCATAATTCTATGGACTTAAACAAGTTGAAAAAACTTCCCTCCCTTCTCGTTGCTATGGAATCTCCAACGCCTTTTTCCCCAGGCCCTCCTCTTTCTAATCTTTCCTTTGGAAATTTCTCGTCTCCCCCTGAACCTGTGCCCCTCTCCCAAAGCCAAGACTCCTCTTTTATTTCAGACGAAGAGTCCATTTGCTACAACTTGAGGTTCTGTTCGATTCCCTCTACAAACCACCCGATCCCTCATCCGTTTGGTATGGTTTTAAACCCCTCTCTAGTTTCTTCACAAAAAGGGAGAGGAAGAAAATCTTTCTGATCAAAAGCACAATCTCATGCAGCCATTGATGTGGTCGTTGGTCGTCAACTCTCTATCTCTGGGGCACTTAGAGCAAAGCCACGCCCAGAAGGGTTTCCCAAATGAAATTGATCTCTTTCAACTGTAGGGGGTTGGCGAGCCCCTCAAAGCGTCTCACCCTCCAAAGGTTGTTGGAACTTTCACAACCTGATGTCGTTTTACTTCAAGAAACCCTTGGAGAAGAGATAGTGGTTGTCCAGATGCTGGAAAAGATTCAAAAAGGTTGTTCCTTTGGATCATACGCTTTTGGTCGCTCGGGAGGATTGGCTATGGGATGGAACCCAAAAACCATCAAGATTGAAAACTCTTGGGGTTTCACGGCGGGTCAAGGAATGAAAATATTCGTTGAAGAATTGGGGAGATCCTTTACAATCATAAATATTTATGGGTCCACTCAATATCGTCCCCTGTTCTGGAGTGCCCTCCTAGAAAAAACTTTTCTAAAAGACCCCTTTCTCATCTTGGGTGGAGATCTAAATTTTTCAATAGGGCGGTTGAATCCTGGGGACATAGGTCCTAGGTAGAATCTCTCTCAGATTTCATTGTGCATAAGTTGGATGAAGCATGGTTAATTGATATTGTGACTATTAGATTAGGTCCTTCATGGAGAAATAAGAGATTGGGAGAGGATTATATTGCAAAGAGGTTGGACCTCTTCTTGACAGCCAACACGCTGGTTGAAGAACCCCTCCTTTTCAGAAAATGGATTGGTTCAGGAGGGGAGTCTGACCATTTCCAAATTTTCCTAGAAATAGCGGGAGCCTCTAAAAAACCAACAAGCCCCTTTAAGTTTAATTATGCTTGGTTAAAAGAGGAGAGTTTCCTAAAGCTACTAAAGGAAGTTTGGACTCCCATTGGTCACTTAGAAAGGGCAGTCATTCATTTTGCAAGGAATTTAAAAGAACTAAAAACAACTACAAAAGCCTGGGAAAAAAAGAGAAAGCAGTAGATAGAACAAGACTTAATCCAGACAAAAGTTGCCCTACAATCCCTATATGACTCTGACAAAGGAGGCTTTTCCAATCCAAAACAAAAATATATACTATTATCCTTGGAGAAAAGAAAAAGGGAACTACTACAAGCTAGAGAAGAATAATGGAGACCAAAAATCCGGGCACTTTGGCTGCATAGTGGTGATGAGAATAGAATTTTTTTCCAAGACTATGAAAAAGGTAGGAAAATGACAAACACTGTTTGGGGAATCAAAGATTAGTCAGGCAGATTACTATCCTCCTTTGAAGACATGGCTAGGTTGGGCTCATCCCACTTCAAATCTCTGTACTCAACTGATTATCCATGGAAGAGTACTCATCAATGGAAGAGTATCCATTGATGCATTCTTACATATGGCACTATTGTTCTCGCATTTTGTTGAAGAGGAGAAGAATGCAGAACTTATGGCAGAGGTATCTGAAGCATAATTAAAATAAGTACTACATAGCTTCCAAAAACATAAAATCTCGGGTCCAGATGGGTGGTCTATGGACTTTTTTGTAGGTCTTTTCGGTTTCATTAGCTCGGACCTCCTCAAATTCATAGAAGAATAAAGAGTCAATGGTTTTATTCATCCCCCTTTTAATGCCACCTTCATAGCTTTAATTCCCAAGCAAGATGCCCTTGATATCTTGGATGATTATAGACCCATCTCACTGTGCAATTGTATCTATAAAATAATTACAAAAATCATAAGCAGAAGAATAAACAGAATCCTCTCTAAATCAATCTCTCAAGAACAGTTTGGTTTTCTGGAAGGAAGACATATCCATGAAGCAATTGGTGTCGCCCAGGAAACCCTGCACAACATAAAGACACATAAGCAAAAAGGGGCAATACTAAAATTGATCTCTCCAAGGAATATGATCAGGTCAACTGGATTTTCTTGAGAATGATTCTCACTCATCAGGGATTTGGTCTTCCTTTTATAAATTGGGTCATGAGCTGCATCTCCTCGATCTCCTTTGCAATTCTCATAAATAGAGCAGCATCCCCTTTCTTCCAAGCCGAGATAGGACTTCGATAAGGATGCCCTTTATCCCCTCTTCTTTTCCTGTTTGCAGCAAAGGGATTAAGCATGGCTCTTTTGGAAGCAAAAAATGTCATAACCTTTATTGGTATACCTCTTACCCATCTTCTTTCCCTCGCTCACTTGTTGTTTGTTGATGATGTACTAATTTTCTGCAATGGACTAAGGCGAGATGATGAAAAGTTGAGCTCCATTCTAGACCTTTTTAGCAGGGCTACATGCATGCTAATAAACAACTCAAAATCCACACTCTCTACTCACCTAATGGAACCAAAAAAAGTTATTTTTTATAAAGGTATTTTTCCTTATACGGAAAAGCCACTTGATGAAGGATTAAAATGCTTAGGATTTCATCTAAAACCAAAATCTTATACTAGAGTGGACTGGAATTGGTTATTAACAAAGCTTGAAAAATGGTTAAAATATTGGAGCTTCAAGTGGTTATCTAGAGCAAGCAGGTTGATCCTGGTAAAATCAGTCCTTGAGGCAATTCCAGTCTACTGGTTATCTATGGCCTGGATCCCAAAAGGAAATCTGGAGAAAATAAGGAGAGAGTTTTGTGATACCATGGATCAAATGGGATTCTCTGGCACTACCAAAGCTTTTGGGGGGATGGGGGGTCAAGGGCTGGCATGGAAGGTGGGAAAAGGGAACTCTCTCAAACTGGATAGGGATCCTTGGGTGGGCGCAAATGGACAACACTTACTCCCCCAAAATCTAATAGACAACCTACATGAGAGAGGTATTTATTTCCTAAACCAGATGGCTAATGAGCAACAAACTTCGATCTGGAGTCAAGGTTGGAAAGATGCATAAGCTCTGAACCTGGAAGAACACTTTGCAGTTCCTTGGAATGATTATATCAAGGCCCTTAAGTTAAGCCATATCATAATCAAAGATCAGGAGGATGAACTTCTACGACATCCCAGTCCTTTCAGGGTATACTCTCCAAAAGAGGGTTATTCTTTCCTGATGAATTTTCTCCATCAACAAGTCCCTGAATGGTGGTGGAAGGGATTTTGGAAAGCCAAATTCCCCCTTAAGGCTAGATTGTTCATGTTGTGTCTCTTAAGAAAAAACGTCCCTACTTGGGATAGGATGAAACTCAGGGGTTTAGAAGGGCCGGGTTGGTGTCCCCTTTGCAAAGGAGATGAGGAAACATCTCTACATCTTTTTCTGGGATGTCCTTTTTCACTTCAAACTTGGCGAAATGTCTCATCTACTTTGGGTCAAACATGCACCTGGAACAAAACATCTATTGAAGAAGCCTGGAAGTCTTGGGTTCAGAACCAAAGGAACAAAAGAATCAAGGCACTTCCCCTCCTCATTATTTGGGGAATCTGGCTTGCCAAAAACACTGTTGTATTCAAGGAAAAGGCCTCGCTTCCTAATATAATTGTAGCCAAAAGCCTAGCTATCCTAGCACAATTTCCACAAGAGAAATATTTATCTCCCCCTAGGCAGGTAGTGGAAGAACAAATAAATCCATCTAGACCTTGGGCTTTTTTTTATGGTGCCTCCAAAGACAACATAGATCATTGTGGGGGAGGGGGAGTCCTCCATCTCTCTTCAACACACTTCTTTAAGTTAAAGTGCGGTCTGGGACAAGGATCAAATAACTTTGCAGAATTTATGGCTTTAAAGCTCCTCCTCACTTTTGTTGGGGTAAAAAGGATTTTAAACCTTCAAATCTTCGAGGATTCTATGGTGGTCATCAATTGGATGAAGAAAACACAAAAGTGTCACGATATCATTCTTGCTTCAATCTTTGAAGAAGTCTTTTTACTTACAGATATATTTACAAACCTGTTCTTTCAACGATCTCTACAAGGAAAGGAATGGCACAACATACTCCTTATCTAAAGAGAGCATTTCTATGGGTCATGGGCAGTGGCACATCTTAGAGCTCTTGGATGGGCAGAGCTAGGAACATTGTCACAAGCCCTTCATAGAGCAAAGGGAACAACCGGTTTTAAATGTTTAAAGGCTATTTTTCCACTTTTTGTATATATTTCGAAGATTTCCAATGGACAGGATACAATTCATCAGCTTTTTTGGACAGGGCTATCATGAGACACATAGGCTTTTGTATAGCTCTATTTCTTATGGGGCAGTTTTGTGTTTTGTTACAAGCTACTTCTAGACTCTTTCGTTTTCTTCAGAAAGACTACTAGTTTGCATTTACTATTTACTGATAATTGTATCTTTACACACTTCAGTGATCATTTTTGGCAACAATAAGATCTTTGGGACTAAATGCATGTCTGCACATGCATTCTTCAGAATGTAAATTTTATATTTCCTAATAAAATTTAATCTTTTTTTCTTTGGAAACAAAAAAAAAAACAGTTATGACTGGGTATTATTTTTTATTAAGGCCTGGTTTCCCTCTCTGGGCAGACAAACAATTATGGGTCCTTTTGAATATGGCCGGAAAAACCTTACACTCTGGTTTTTTAGGGACATTAGGCATCTATGTACATTTTAATTATAATTGAATAAAAATTACTTAACAAAAAGTTTAGAGTTGTTAATTATTCACATTATGAAACCAATTCAGAGCTAAATTAATCTTATAAGCCATTTTCCTTCTCTTTTATATTATGATTCTATTATCAATTAATAAAATATTATTAGTCAAATAAACACTATTTTAAAAATATCTTCTTTCATATTATGATTCTATTAATAAAATATTAATAAAATATTATTAGTAAAATAACCACTATTTTGAAAATATCCTCATATTGTGATTCTATTATGAATTAATAAAATATTATTAATCAAATCAACACTATTTTGGAAATATCTTTTTAAGAATGATTGTCACATTCCAAATTGAATATCATGATTCTATTATGAATTTTTGGAAATATCTTTTTAAAAATGATTGTCACATTCCAAATTGAATATCATGATTCTATTACGAATTAATAAAATATTATTAGCCAAATCAACACTATTTTGGAAATATTTTTTTTAAGAGTAACTGTCACATTCCAAATTGAATATGTATACATCCCATCTCTTTTTATATATTGCAAACAATATTTTTTTTTTTATAATATAATTCTCTTACATGGGTTATTATCAATATTAAATATAATAATATTTTCTATTTATTATAAAACCATCAGTAATCTCTAAATTATGGATCTATACCATGTTATTATATAGAAAGGGGGCTTACCCATGGAAGCTGTATGTGTGAGGGTTCAGGTAGGGAATTGCTTTTTATTCATGAGCGCCGTGCTGCAGCATCGACCGAGAGCTCTGGCATACCTATATAGGCATGCAGGATTGTTGAATTCAGGGATAACACAGAACTCGTACTGATTGGTATATTCATTTGGATATGGTAATACCTAAGCTCTGACTTATGGGAGGTTTAAAAAATATCAATGATTTAAGATTAACAGAGATAATCCCCTGAAGAAATGAGCTACAACCAAATNCAGTTATGTCAAAACAATATTATATAAAACCAAAATTACCCCATTTAAATCATTTTATCCAAAATTTTATATATGCAAACATAGTACAAGTAAAATCAAGACAAGAACAAAATAACAAGATATTTACATGATCGAGATGGTGAATAGTAATAAAGTAATTGTGTTTAGTGACAATAAAGGTAAACAAATACAATGAAAGATGATGATGAAATACATATTTGTCTTCTATTTTTCTCAAAGCCACTCTTCCCCTTTTGGCATCTTATCATATCCACCATATAATAAAAATGGTTGACTTAGAAGACTATTCAAATCTTTAACTTGAAATATTATTATAAACTTGGGAGTTATTTCTCTTTCTTTCCAATATTTATTGTTGTTTTCTCTAATGTCAATTTTTGTGATTTATGGATTGTCAAACCCAAATAATATGTTGAATTCTTAAGAAATATATTATTATAATGACTTCAAACCTTCTTGTTGTTGATGGATTTTGTATCCTACTTAGTATTACTACAATGTAATATAAGATATTAATAAATATAATTATATCATCTTTCACATTAAGTAATTTAATTTAATTGAATGTCATCATTTTTTTAATCACAAAAAAGATAGTCATTTAATTAATTTAATAAATATCTAAAATATAATTATCAATAATAAAAAAATAAAATTCATAATCTAAATGAGACAAATTATTAACATTAATTGTGAAAAACTTTAAAAGGTAAGTAAGAAATCTTAAAAC
>SNQJ01S0083468.1:20227-30644 GCA_010110895.2 Picea sitchensis | reverse complement strand
TATTTACTTTAATTTTGAGATTATAGGTCATGTTTTTTTGGATTTGCTCTATCTTTCTCCAGGATTCATTATAGATATTGCATCCCCAAACTTCACATCCATATAGAATAATAGACATAACAAGAGTCTCAAATAGGAGTTTCTTCTTATTCTATATCCAAATATCGATTGATTTACAATTGTTTTCAAGCCCATAATAAGTTTTCCGTCCCCCAATAATCATTTTCTTAATTCTATAATTCTAGTTGAACTTGTGGTGAAGATATTTGTATGAAATCACTTCGTCCGAGTTGTTTTTGTCATATATGAAGGTATCATAAGTGATCTCAATGGATTTAATGATCATGACCTTAGCCTTGTCAATATTAACAGTCATACCCATATTGGAGCAAAAATTCTTGAGGATTCTTAGTTTCTTTCCAAGATCGTGGGGACTCCTCGCCATAAGAACGATATCATCAACATAAATAATAGGATTGATGACTATACAAGTGATATTAGGGCCGATAAACCTTGCTTCTTCCAAGCAATCTTCTAACGTGTCAATGTATATGCCAAAAAGGGTAGGGGACAAGGGACAAACTTGCATGACTCCAATATTGCAGTTAATCTCTTTCGACCATCCCTTAGTGTTCTTAAACTTGGAAATAACGTTCTCATACAACCTTATTGCAACATCCCACAACTCAAAAGGAACTTTTATCTCTTCCAACCTATCCGAAAGGTTTTCCCTGGGAACTGTATCAAAAGATTTTCTAAAGTCAACAAAGCAACAAAAAATATTGGTTTTAGTATTGCATAACTCCTCTGCAATGATACTAAAGGTAACAAGATGGTCCAAAGTTAATTGATATCTCCTAAACCCGACATGTCCTTTAGCTCTTTTACCATGAGTTTCTAGCCAAAGGATAATCTTCTTTTCCAAAATAATTCCATAAAGCTTGGATAAAATTGAGCTAATCATAATGGTCCTATAATTAGAGGGCATATTTCTATCCCCATTTTTAAAAATAGTAACAATGAGGCTTTGGATCCAGGGTTTAGGGAATCCCTACTTGACTTCTAAATTGAAGAGTTTATGTATGTGAGGGATGAGGATAGGCCCTTCGATTTTAAAAATTTCAGCTTGGTATATTTCAATGTCCTTAGCTTTCCCATTTGCAAGTCTCTTAACCCCAGAATCTATGTCATCCAAAGAAAAAAATTCATCCTCTGTATGAACAATAGGAATGGTGGCCATGGCATTAGGGAACTCGTAAGACTTTTAAGGTAGGAATTCTAGTCCCTTAAGGGAATCATTTTATTTTCTTTAATATTACAGATTAGAATTTGGCTCCAAAACTTCTTAGGATCAAGCTTAGATAGTTGTGAAAGTTTCTCTTGCCTTCTATTGATATAGTACAATTTTTTTCCATTTAATTAGAGATTTGTACATATTGATCTTATCAAGTTTTAAGGACTCATTAGAAGCATCCCTAATGGTTTTCCTAGCAATTTTACATTATTTATCATACCAAGGGTTGGTTTTTTTGTTATTCTTTTTACATGACACATTCGAAGAACTTGTTAATGGAAGTGGAAAGGGTAGTTGTAAAGAGTATGATAGAGGTCTTCAATGTCCTTATAAGTTGGAGATGTAATTCATTATTTAAATCCCTTTAAGAAAATGTCAACTTTACTTTTTGTCAAAGCACAAATTCCTTTAGAGTTATCATAATTATCTTCGATGGTGCTCTTGTGCATGGAAAAGTTTAGAGTTAGTGTTAAAAGTTTATGATCAGTCGGTTCATGGTCATATAAAAGGTCAAAATTGGCTATTTGGTTGGAAAGCAGGGATATTGGATATCACATAACAGAAATTTCTATATACATCTTCATAGCATTGATGATGAAATTTCTATCCAAAAGCATTGATTAAGAGGGTCAATCTTATGAAGTTGAATGTGAGGAGAAATCCTCTTTATAATATAACAAGCTATTCCTCATATCCCTCTACGATGGGACTTTTATTCCTCTAAGGTCCTTAACATAAATCCTTTTATGTTAAGGACCTTAGACTCTTCATTCTCCCAAGTTTCTACTAGACAAATAATATCAATATCACTTTCGGGATACAACTTATCATGGGACCTTTGCACCATGGAAAGTCAGCCGATTCCGAAAAAGGATCTAGAGTGTCCCAAATTCCTAATTATTATTACCCTTATAATCTCTATCCCTAATAATATCCTTACGATTTCTAATTATTTTCCATTTTCCTTCTTTCTTGGATTATTTGCTTACCCAGACTTCCTTCCTTAATTTAGTTTGGTCTTGGGAATGAGGTCTTCATTTATAAATATTCTGACCCTTTTTAAGCTCAAAGATTTATTAAGTATGATATATGTATGGTCATTACAACTTACTTTGACCTGAGATCAACTATCTTTGTGATCAATTATTTTTTCTAGCCTCTTTACTTCTCTGAGGTAAGTTTTTTTTCTATTTTTGATTTATTTTTAATTTTCTTTTACTATTGCTAGTGCATCCTCCTCTTTTGTTCTTTTATACCAAAAATTAACAGAGGTTCAAAGGATCTTTTGTTACGCTCATGGTCCATTCGATTAGCTTATTCATTTACTCTTTGATAGGTTTGATATCCAATTTGTTTTCTAAACTATTGAGGGTCAAATTGTTGGTTAGTTGATCCATATGGATAATGATGGCCATGAGCATATTCCAGCGGCTTAAAAACAATTTTCCATTTTGGCAGATTTTTACAGTTTGTCAAGTCCCAAACTTTTGGGGGTTGTTTGAGGCCCTAAATGACGTTTTTTTGTACTTTTGGGAGGTTGGAGGTTGCCTACGACCTGTGGCCCATGCTAGAGTTGTACTTCTAGGATATACCTTTCCAGCAATTATCGAACACCTCAACCAGGAGATTGTATGCAAAAGTTACACCCTCGAGGAGGATTGGCATTATCAGCTACCCCCATTGGGGCATAAACCTTTGGCCTTTCATCTTTAGGGGTTAGGATTTTGGATTTTTCATTATTTTAAAAAGGCCTTTGGAGCCTCATTGTAAAAATCATCATCTTCTAGAATGAGCATGGCCGTCACATCTCTTCTCATAGACTTAGGGTTGCCACCATTCTAGCAAGTCTTTCACTCTGTAATTTTACACTTTTATTTTTGTCCACTCATTAATAGAAAGTTGTGTATTGTTGTATATATGTGTTTATTGTTATATATCTGCTATATCTATGTTATATTCTTGTATCTCTGTTACATCTCTATGTATTCCCTTGTTATATTTCCTCCTTCATTTCATTCTCAAAAATAATCAGGATCATTAGTTTTCTTCTAGCTCTTTAATCCCTATCTCTCAAGTTGTGATTTTCTTCAACCTCTCCTTCTTGGGTTGATTGTTTTTTGTTTTTCCATTTCTTGGATTCTAACCTCCATTGTCTACAATTGACTCTAGAGCCCTAACAATCTATCCTCTGTCACGATTTTTGAATCTTATCTTTGAAGAGTCTAATTTTTTTGTCAAGCATTACCTCTAGCTCTATTTAAAGTTCGTCTCTTTCTTCACTCCTTTTTCTAATGATTCTAACTTTATTTGGAGTTTGACATCTCTTTCTTCTCTCATTTTTCTAATGATTCCATCTCTATTTAAAGTTTTACGTCTCTTTCTTCACTCCTTTTTTCTAATGATTCTAACTTTATTCGGAGTTTGGCATCTCTTTCTTCTCTCATTTTTTCTAATGATTCCATATATTTGTAAAGGCTCTCTAAGGTGACTTTGGGGGGCCTCCCCTTGTCAGGATGAGTTTTTGGAATAGGTGGTGGAGTGTTCATATTGAAAAGAAGAGAAAATAAGTAACAATTGTTATTTTGGATTGACTTTAAAAATGGAAAATATTTTTTTAATTGATAATAATGATAATAATTATTATATCTAAAATGAACTTTTACTATATATATATATATATATATATATCATTTTAATTTTCACAGGTTAGTAAATTATAAACATATTTTAAATTAAACTTAAATCAAAGTAACAACTGACTCACCTGATTTACGAACACATGCTCAGGTGCTCAACGAATTGAAGAAGCCAAAACTAATTTAAAGTTCAAAATCACATAGATTATTTTTTTCATCAAGAGTTCAAAACCACAGAGAAGTATTGTGGTTTGCATCACCAAGAGTAACCACAGAGATCATTCCCCTAAAAAAAGGTCAAAACCACATAGAAGTCTTATTCCCATTGAAAACCACAAAGATATAATGTTCGAAGTAAAATATCTCTTTCAAAACTGCAAAGAAGTATTATTCTCGTTCAAAACCGTAGAGATATAATTCAAATCCACAGAGATAATAATCCCTAACAATATGCATCTTAATACATAACATTATTTCTGAATAACACATGAAAATGGAAGAGAATTTCTTCCAATATTTTTAATTATAAAAACAAAATGTTATTTAGAAAATCAATTAATTATCAATTTCTTTATGGTCCTAAAAATCAAAGTGGATCTCAATAAAAAATCATCATCATCATCATCATCGCCAACAATTAAATTATTTCAAATTTAACATTATATATATAAAAAATTGAAATGCTAAGTAATCACTAATTAAAATAGATTAGACCTAATTGTAGTACCATCTTACACACTATGATATCAAAAAATGCTATAGCATACATTGAGAAACATAAATTGATGCAATGATGGAATAGGTGTACATGTGTGATTAATGTTAAAGAACATGCTACTTAGTTATTACAACCAAATGATACAGACCATGAGCACATAGAGGTTGGAAGAATTATTGGTGACAGAGAACCTATGGTTTGATTGGAAACATAGAACCTAGGGTTTGGTAGTAGCAAGGTTTCCGATACAATAAACGATCTTCCATCTAACAACGATAGTCCCGATCCTTACATTGTGGCAGGACCATCAAAACTAGTACCCGACAGTTGCTCGTTCAAAGAGGTCATCATGGGTCAAGGAACTTCAAATCAACCTTCAACAAAAATGGGCGGGGAAAGAAATAATTCAACTAAGGAGGTCGAATTTGAAAAGGAAGAGTAAGTGGACAAACATAATATAACAATATTTAGAATGGCTACATAGCCAAAAAAGAAGAAGAATCCAAGGTATAAAGTCATGTCTCCTAGGATTGGTAACTATATTCAATACATGAAGTATCATGCAGTTATTAGTAAATTCATGGGCATTTAGCCCTTTGAGAAATCCCTTATGGTCTAGGTTAAATCTAGATGGAAACCCAAGGGCCAAATGGAGAACAACACCTTTCCAACCTTCCAATATCTCAACTCCAAAAACTTCAATGAGATCTAACAAAAGGGAAAATGAAACTTGGTAATGCATCTCAAATTCATAGCTCCCTAAGAGGACTAGGTATCAAAACTACACCCCTTAAGTCCTAGAAGAAATTGATTACAAGAGAGGAGAATAAAGGTTGAAAAAAAATAAAAAAATCGAATCCCTCTTAGTGTACTCTAGACAAACCATAGGGATTCCAAAGAAATACTTTGCCTCCCAACCCAAAGTTTGAAAATAATATTATCTCTGGAATGTTAGAGGACTCAATGTCCCTGGTGAGAAATGCTTATTAAGGAAGAGAATAACACATGAAAATCCTACAATAGTTATGCTTCAAGAGACTAAATGTGACCATGAATCCATGCTCACTATAGCCCAAAATGTCACAAGGAGAATGATTTTGTAGTAGGCGAAACCACTAGATTTTCTATTGGATTATATTTACTTTGGACTTAATTAACTTCATATTGACCAACTATAGGATGCTTGGATTTCAATATCAGGGGTTCGTCACTAAATCATTTGGCCCATCCAACTCAAGCATCAAAAATCCCTTCCTAGACTCCTTACAAACTACATGAGATCTTATTCAATGGCATCCCTAGATTCTTGTTGGATACTTCAACATGTTCATGACCCTATGTTCAAGATTATTTTTAAATTCTATGATCAATGGAAGGAACCATAATCAATTAATTACTCTTGAGTCAATATCAAGGGAAAATTTGGAAATACGTGAGGACATTGAATAGGAGCTTAAAAAACACTTAATATAGGTGATAACGAAACCTCTAGAGAATAGGCAGGAAGCGATTCAAACCATTATAAATTATATTCCCTCTCTTGTCTCCCATGAGAAAAATTCAATCCTATTATAGCCATCTCTTTTGAGGAAGTTACCCAAACAGTAAAGGATATGATGTTAGGAAAATCCCCAAGTCTAAATGGATTCACAACAAACTTTTTCCAATTGTGTTGTTCAGTGGTGGGTAAGGAGGTTTAGGAAGTTGTGGAGGATTCAAGAGTGTCAAGGAATATTCTTTAGAATTTTAGTTATACTTTCCTTACTCTCATCCCTAAAGACCAAAATGATCATACAATGGATAATTTTAGGCTTATCTCACTTTGCAATGTCATCTATAAGATCATTACCAAAATCATAGTCAATTGTCTCAAACCTATCATGTCTAAATTAATCTCTCAAGAACAAGGAGGTTATAATGAAGGAAAACAAATTATTGTCATTCTGGAGGGCTTGGTGAAATATTGCACTACTTACATAGATTCAACCAGTGTATTTAAGCATATGAGAAGGTTAAAAAAATCACTACAAATTATTTTTTTATTAATTACAACATACAATTTGACATTTGTGATATATTTTCAATTTGACATCATGGTTTTTTCACGTTGTACAATAATATACCAAAACTACATTTATTTCATTCAATTTGAGGGTGGGGACTTGCTGCTTTGCAACTTCCCTTGTTTATTCAACAATGAAATTTATTGAAATGGTTCATCATGGTTTCAATTGATCATTTGGATTTCAAAATTTTCCAAAATCAAAGGTTGATTCATAATGCAACACACCCTTCAGACATGTTGAAACCATGAAAAGATGAAAGATTTAAATGGCACCATAATCCATCAACATATTTTATTAGGAATATTGGTGAAATCATGCCCAAAAGTTTATCTTACAAAGAGGCAAACTATTTATAGAACTTGATATGTTTATTATAAAGTGTCTCGATACAACCATTCTAAGACATGGTCACACGAAGAGCAAGGGTATACCTATAATACCTCCAGGTCACTTGGATCAATGATATGATTGCTCTACATTTACCATCTAGTTTTGGCCCATTTACCATTTACCATTAAGTGATTATCTCAATTTTTTTGGGTAATCACTATCCTAACTGATCCGAAAAGATATTTTAATGACAATGGATGAGTTTTAAAGCATGAGTTAAATAACCATTTAGGACACTAAATGAAAGAGGAAGAATTTAAAGAAACATGGCATCCATAAAGAAATATACATATCTAGAAATAAGCATGAAGAAACAACAAACCATAAACAACAAAGTTGATAACAAAGTTCGACAATCTCGCCTATGTCTCCGAGCCTTTGTCTCAGTGGGTGAAGCTTTCTTATTTTTGTTCAAATATTTAAAATTACATCATAACAATGCCAAAATGATTACAAACTAATCTGGTTGTTTTCTACCAGATCTCAAGAACCCAACAAAATTGATGACACTAAAAACGGATGAACGGAGCTCCCAGAAATGGCCCGCAAAGGTACTCTCCTCAATGGCTTCCCTGCATAAAAATGGCTTTGGCTCAACAATTCTTCAGCATTTTCATGTTCTGAACCTCCTTTCATGGCTTCAATAACCTCTGGTTTATATAGGCTTTACGTTGGCAACAAAATCCCAACTTCCCCCCAAGATCTGGCCTCAAAAAGGGCCCAAGATCCTCAAACAATGGACTAAATCCATCAAAACTGCTAAAAAAATCAATAAAATAATTATTATATGGTAAAAATACCCACTTTTGGCCAAATAATAGGGCGCAACCCCCTTCCTCCGCGCTCCTAGTCATGTGGTCTCCCTCCATGTGGCCTTGGACTGGTGTGTTAGTCCTTAGCCTCCATATGGCCATAGCTTTGAGCTCCACGTGCTTATGGGTTGTTTAGCCCCTTGGTCATGAGCCTCTAGTTACGCCCTTGGTCAACGAGCTAGCCCAGCCGACCAGGTCTAACCCCTAAACCTTCGCACCAAACGTCAAAGTAGGAGCCATGGGTCATATGCCATGGTCATGTGTAAAGCGTCAGAGCTGGAGGCTATGGTAACGGGTTGGAGCATATGTAATAACTGCACCAAAGGATAATAGACAAGGTTGTATGGTGTGCAAATGATCGTGGGTTGGGGCCTAGCCCTGACCCTTTACTTCGCGCCCAACACACACCACACACTTTAAATAATACAACGCACCCATATAGGTTAGGTTCCACCGTGGCCGGGCTGGTAGCCCAGCCCTGTCAAAGCTCTCGCCCGAACCGAAGGTCACGGGTTCGATTCCTGTTGAACCCATAAACTTTTGCCACAAAATACGACCAATGGAGGGGTGCAACGTGGCAGCCCAAGAATGGGCCACATGGCACCATACCACTTGCCCACTAACTGCCACGTGCCAACACATGATTTGACCACCTGCCAACTTACATGTCTGCCCAGTAATCATCCACTGTACCTGCCACATCATCATCCACTGTACCCTCCATGTCACTGTACAACCATATGATCTGTACAGTCAACTTCCACATCAGCACTGTACGGACTGTATAATCAACATTTTTTTGCCTGTTTGATGAAATGAACAAACCGCGATATCTTCCGCATACGATGTCCTTTTGGGCCTGTTCAAGTTGCATTGGGTTCGTATCGATGAGGTCTATGCATACGTCCGTTTTGAAGATATTCTGAGCACTTTGATTTTTAGGCCTTCCTGGACCCATTTTAGCCCCTGGATCCAATTTTGGATCACTAACCTTATTAGTCCCTGCCAAAGTAGGGAATATAGTGATTGATTTTCAGTCAAACTCAATTGACTCTATTATTTTTATGTCAATTTTTTATAAAGTTGGCTAAAGTTTTAGAATTTTTAATTATTAAAATGATTTTTTTCAAAAGAAATATATATTTAAAATTTTGATATTAAGAAATTCTGAATATTTTATTGGTTGAGAACATTAATGGGACTAATAATCCCTAGCTGGAGGTGTCTGTTTAAAAATAATAATTAAAAAAACAAGAAAATGCCATTTGTAGATTTTCATTAATACATTTAATCCACATCACGTGTAGTGTAGGAGGTTGAATTAATTGTGTTTCAAGTAGGTACATTATTGTCGGTTGACATTACACATGTAAATATTTTGGTACATGTTTGCAGGTGGGAGAGTTAAAGCACCATTGAATTGATTGCAGGGATGATTTTAAGGATGGAAATTTATTTTAAAATGTAGAAACCTTGGCGAATATTACCAATCCTTCGTATGCCAACTATAAATGATTGGCGATATTTTTGTAAAAATATTCAAATTTCTAAGGATTTTATATAGTTTTTATAAAATTTTGGTGATTCTTAAGGTAAAATAATTTTATCCTATAAAATTTGGGCGAATCATTTTTAAAATAGCGAATCTCGTTTTTGGAAAAACCATGGAAAATTAGCCCATGAGCGAAATTTAGCCCCTAAAATCATCCCTGATTGATTGTGTTTCAGGTAGGTACATTATCGTCAACTGGCATTATGCATGTAAAGATTGTTGGTACATGTTTGCAGGTGGGAGAGTTAAAGCTTTTGAAATATTGTAACTGCAAAGAAAATTCTACTTATTATTGAGTTATTATCTTATAGATCAATCCCCTTTTGTGGATTGATCATGTCAGGCTTTGTATAATACCAAATCCCCTTTTATGGATTGGTCAAACCCTAATTATATGTTTCTAATTATGAAGTCACCCCCCAGGCCTAATTAAAGTGGTTTTAGCCACTAAGTGAAGAAGTCGGCCCTTCTTGATGAAGAGACACCACCCTAGCGCCTTCCAGTGAGTATAAATAAGAGTGGAAAGTGCCTCATTAGCTCACTCACTCAAGTCACTCATCTAGTGCACAAGTTTGAAGGTTGTTGTGCGTAACATCCCGCTCTGGCGCATTGAGAAAACTTATTCTTTGAGGACACTTGCTCGCAAGTGATCCAGACTATTATGATATTAAAACATTTGTCCTTGATTATGATGCGTTATGGTAGATGACATGATGTTTCACTGCATTGACATAGACAGGTGTTGTTGACTAGGTTTTACTGAGTGTGCAGGGTTTTGTACCTTGAGGATGCAGAGGCATCGACGGAACCCCTTGGACTCCGAATCGAGTCAGGGAGTGTGCTATTGGGGTTTGATGGTTTTACTGTGATTTTAGTACGTTTGATTAGATGATATGATGTGGACATGTTCTGACATGATTGTTGATGATGCAGGCTGACGATAGCTTGC
>SNQJ01S0083467.1:0-34867 GCA_010110895.2 Picea sitchensis | reverse complement strand
TCTGTGTTTATGGTTGCATCTCTAATACATTTCTGTCATTTTATGGAAGATCTGTGATATCTCTATGCATTTATTTATTATATCTCCGATCTCATTTTGTACCGAAAATAATCCGGATCAATTTGCTGTAAGGTCACAGGTCTCCTTTCCATCAAGAGTAAAGACAAATCTGGGTGAAGAGTAGTGGCATACTATATCATGGCAGCAACTTTACTGTGTTGAATTTCTTTAGACATATCATAATAATTACTGGAAAACCTTCTACTGAATCCGGAAATGGTCTCAATACTTTTCCCTTTCAAGGCATAGAATTCTGTAAGCTGCAGGTCTAAAGAATTCTTCTTACCCCAGAACTTCGAAAAAACGCTCTTCCGGTCTTCCCATGAGCTAATTGTCTTTGGCTTCAAATTTTTAAACCATTCTTTGGTATCTCCTTTCAAGGATTGAGAGAAGGCCCTCATACAAACATCATCATGGTCAATAAAAAACAAGTCTATAAAATGCTCAAACCCTTGGATGTGTTTTTCAATTGTGATGGCATCAAGTTCCCCATCAAACACAGATGAGTACTTATAGTGCTTTGGAGGAAAATCATGAAGGATGTGAGGTAATTTTAAGTATCTGTATCTGTGTGGGGCCTTGGAGGGTGTTGAATCAAGTACAAGAGATGAAATATCAACCTTGGTCTCATGAGGCTTATCAACCTGATTGTGGTTATCATAAGGTTCAAATGTGAGATTTTCATCAAAATCAGTAACAAACTGAGGAGATATTTGTATAATCTTAAGAGGAGGGTATGCAATTTTAGGACTATCATGATCATCATTTGCGTGCGGTAGATGAAGAAAAAATTGTTTAGCATGTCCAGGAAAGGACCAGAGGTAATTTACAACAAATAACATAATATCCTGGAAGAGACCCAATATTAAGTACTGGTTTTATTCCATGATTCCTTTTCATACCTCTATCAGGGATCTCATCTTCAGATAGTGGAGTCACCAATGATGTTTTGTAATCTAGGTTCTGCATTGAGAGTGGAATCGCCAGTAAAAATTTAAATCTCTGAATTCTTCTACCAGTGGAATCACCTTCAAATTGATTTTTTGATGTGTGGAGTCGCCAATAAAATCTTTAGGTTACTGAGTCTTTGGAAATTTTCTAGGTGAATGATGTACAACCTTTATGTGTCTGAATACTCTTCACCATCAATACTCATATATGAACTTTGCATTATTGAAATGAATTCTGAATTAGCTAGGAAGAAAATAACATAGTTTAAATCGCTTAAGTCGAGAGCATCATAAGATGAATTTTGGACCTTTGAATCTCCAATTTAAACAGAAGAATATGCCAATAGAATTTTAAAGATACAAGAAATACACACTATGAAAGAAAACATAACTCATATCACAACCATTGGAATCTTTTCATAAATAGTTCAAAACACTTCTGCATTATATATTCGATTTAGCTCCAGGAAATTACAAAGTCCTCTTGCTATGGGGGCAGGCCCCTCTCCAGTCAGTCCTCTCTTCATTTTCTTTGGAATAATATATAAAGATAGATTACATCTGAAATTGAAAATGAATCATCTTCCCTACAGTTCTAAAAATAGACATCAGTTACAAAAAAGGAGTAAGGTGTAACAACTGTACTCCTATTTTATAGGGAGCGTTATAGGAAAAACTGACATATCCGAGAGTTTTGATTTGAACGCCACATGTTTATATTATTACAAAATTCTCTGAAACATACTCAATTAAACCTGAGAACTATTTCAGATTAGTAATTTCTTCCTTTAAAGTGTCAAGCCAAGCCAATTGGTTTTCTCCAACGTTTTCAACCACCTCAGCTTTAACCTCCATCTTCTATTTCTTGCTCCTTTTCCTCTTGACAGCTCGCGCGTGATTCTCATTGGCGTATCCATTGATCATTAAATCCTCCATGATTAGATTTAATCTAACCTCTTTATCTGCTTTCGTCTCTTCTATAGGATTTGTATGAAATACCGTTGCTAATATCCATGCAACCAAATTCTCTTTCTTCTTCCATGATGAATTTATCATATTAGTTGAAAATCCTGGTTCACTGGAGGCCACTTGGTCAAGTTTATCCATGTTTCCTGGTTTTGCAGAAACATAAGCTTATCTCCCTTAATTGTATAGGAATTAGGAAGCTGGTCCGGTTTGTAACTACCCCATTTAGGAATGAAGCGTCAATTTCCAAAAACAGAGTAATGTCATCCATATTTTGAAAGACAATAGTCATTGAGTGCCAATCATGAATTACTGCCAAAATTACTTACAGGTATAATGGTTTTTCATGCTCAGCCAATCTATTCTGAATGATGAGCCTTCAAATTGGTTATCTGACGACGTTCACCTGACATCGCATGGAAAAAAAGTACTTGAACAAGTGACATGAAGTGATTTGACCGACTATCCTTTTCCCCATGCGATCCTTAGATCAAATGATTTTCTGACACGTGACATCGAGGTGGACTTGGGTGGTTTCAGGTTTACTCTCTCTTCCCCTTGATATGTTTCTGGTGGTGCCACGTACCTTCGGAACAAAATTGCGATATTCTTATCGGTCCACCTCCAAGATATTAACCGGTGCACTATTTCTCCACCCGATGCATCCTTCGACCGTTGATTTGGCATCGCTCATGATCACGATCTATCGGGCCCCATCTACTTCACCTTTCCGCTATATTTATCCCTTTCTATAGAATGTGGCTTTATTCACCAATCTTTTGCTCCTCCATACTGACTTAATCTCCTGCTAAGTTCTGAGGCTGCGTTTCCAAAAGAAAATCTCACAGTGATAATAGGGCTATCATGCACCTAAAACATAGATCGTATGCAAAATTTACGACCCTAGGAAGTTGATGTACCAACTTACCCCATCGTGGCCCATATGACTTTTGGTGCTTCATATCCTAGGGTTAGGTTTTTGGGTATCTAGGGTTTTCTGATTTATTCTTTATGCTAAAAGGGCCTGGAGGTCTCCTTTTAATGTGCTTAGATGAATGCACATATCCGCCACATGTCTTCTCAGATATTAGCTACCACCATTTGAGCAAGATTGTTTCATTCTGCATTTTGTAGTTTCAACAGATTTCTTTATAGAATAGAAGTTAAGTTTCATTGTATCTCTGTTATTATTATCTGTATATCTATGTTAATGTTATAGATCTGTGTTTCATTGCGTTTCTCTCATAAATATGGATCATTTATGCCCTTTGGGATAACTAATGCACCAACTACATTCCAATCTTGCATGAATCACATTTTCAACAAATAGTTGAGGAAGTATCTATTGGTTTTCTTTTATGACCTGCGAATCTATAGCAAAACATAGGAGGATCACCTCAAGCATTTGGATACAATTTTGAGCATCATGGAGGAACACTATTTGTATGCCAAAGAATCTAAATGTGAGTTTGGAATGATAGAAGTATTATACTTGGGACATATTGTTGGAGAAAAGGGGGTACAAGTTCATAAAAAGAATATATGGACCATTTTGGATTGGCCAACACTGAAGAACATCACAGTACATGGATTTCTTGGCATTTTCCCCTACTATAGAAGATTCGTTAAATGGTTTTCACAACTTTGTGCTCCCTTGATTGATCTAACCAGGAAGGGTTCGTTTAAGTGGAATAAAGCAAGCCAACAAACTTTTGATAAAATGAATAAGGTCATGAGCCCTTGTCTGGTCGTAGCATAACTAGATTTTTCTCAGCCATTCATACTAGATTGTGATGCATCAGGTGAAGGAATTGAGGTTGTGTTCATGCAAAATAGGCATCCTAATGATTTTGAAAGTAGAAAACTAAGAGGGCCTGAGTTATAGTACATTATATATGATAAGGAGATGCTAGCTATCATGCATGCACTAGATAAGTTTAGAAAATACTTGCTTGGAGCCAAGTTTATAGTCAAAATAGACCACAACAACATCAAATAATTTTTGGATAAAAAATAACTCAATGAAAGGAAACAAAAATGGGTGAGAAAAATCCAAGCCTATGATTTTGACATAGAGTTTGTTAAAGGGAAACATAATTTTGTGGCATATGCCTTGTCTAGGAGGACTTCAACTTATTCCTTGTCAAAAATATCAGTTGAATGGAAATCACGTCTTTTGGTGGAGTACTCCAAAAGAAAGTTTGTATGTGAGATAATGGATGGAAAAATTTAGAATGAGTGGTTTCAGGTTTTGGATGACCTTATCTACTATAAGGGAAGGATTTATGTGGTACCATAATCTAAATTCAAGGAAAGGGTGCTAAGGGCATCCCATGATTCACCACTAGCAGAGCACCAAGGGTTCCTCAAGACTTATAGGAAGATTAGAGAGAGGTTTGTGTGGAAGGGCCTTAAGGAGGATGTTATGTGTTATGTTAGAGAATGCACAACTTGTCAACAAAACAAGGTTGAGCATACCCATCCAACAGGATTGTTACAACCACTTCCCATTCTAGAATATTAATGGGAGACAATATCCATGGAGTTCATCACACGTTTTCCTAAAGTGCAAGGAAAGGATGGAATTTTTTTAGTTGTGGACCACTTGACCAAGTTTGCACATTTCTTTTCCATATCCATGAGGTATAGCACATCTCAGGTAGGAGAATTTTTCAGATTGCATGGCTTACTGAAAAATATTGTGAGTGACATGGATAGCAGGTCATGAGCACTTTTTGGCAGTAGTTATTTAGACTTGTTGGCACCGAGTTGACCCCTAGTATGAGATACCACAAACAAACTAACGAGCAAACAAAAATAGTAAATATATAGGTGGAAGGATATCTTAGGAATTATGTGGTAGGACAAAATAAATCATGGTTCAAATGGCTTCATCTAGGGGAGTATTTTTATAACACTACCCATCACAGGTCCATTGGTATGGCACCCTTCAGGACACTATATGGATATGATTCACTCACTTTCATGGAGGTTGCGCTTGGGGACAACAAGGCTCCTATGTATAAGGAATGGATACACGAAATTCATGAGATACTTAGAGAGCTTAAATATCATTTGCAGAGGGTTCAAAACCAACAAAATATCTATGCAGATAAAAACAAGGTGGAATGAAGCTTTGAGGATGGAGACTTGGTCTATTTGAGGCTAAAACCATATTGCCAGTAATCTATCAAGAGAAATGGCATGGAGAAACTCAAGCCTCATTTCTATGGGTTGTACAAGGTGAGTAGAAGATTTGGTAAGGTAGCATATGAGATTGAACTGCCACTAGGAAACAAGATCCATAATCTATTCCATGTGTCATGTTTGAAGAAGGCATTGAGTCAACAGGTGGAAGTTACATAGGAGCTTCCACCACTTGATGAGGAGGTCCAATTGATCTTAATTCCTGAATACGTCATGGAGGTTAGGGAGAAAAATTTGGGAAACAAGAGTATGAATGAATATTTGATTAAGTGGAATAATTTTCCAATTGAGGATGCTTCTTGGGAAGGTGAACATGTCTTGCAACACTTAGATACATAATTTATTGTGGGAAAACAATTTCAAGCAAGGGAGACAGTAAGATTCCCCTCCATATGACCAAAGTAATTAAGGACTTAGTATCCTAGTTGTTCCCCCTAGGTTATAGTCTCGTCTAAAAAGGGGAATAAGGTGGCTAAAATATGTCACTAAGGATGTTAAAATCAAATTAGAAAAAGTGACATTGGAAAACAAGGAAATATAAGTTAATTGACTAATATGAGATAGTGGAAGAAAAGACTTTAGAAAGCCAATTAATAATTTAAGTGAGGAATTAGTAGTTGGAGTATAAATTAGGATGAGGATGCCTCACTTCCCGATTCTTGTACATTTCTATTTGCAACTTTGAGTTCTGGCAAATTGAGTGTTTTGAGGGTTTTGACTAGAAAAATAATAGATATCATCACAAAGGTTAAATATCCATCTTTTCTTGGTCCAAGCTTGGCTAAGGTGGTGAAATATTCCAACCTCACCATTATATACATATCATATCATTCTCAGCTATCATTTGTGAAGATAGGCACACCATTGAAGGGTTTTCTGTAGGAAGGGTGCATTGCCCAATATTAAGGAGTTCGATTTGGATTCTAGTGGTTGGATTTGGAGGAGATATATTCTTGGGTACATTTTTCATCCCTGGAGTGACATTTCTTGGCACTATTGGTGGTTTCCATCCCCAATGATTATTTATTATCATATCTGGGAGAATTTACTGAAGGAGGGCACACTTTGGATTAGAAATTCAGTGTTTTGGGGTCAGATTTGGAATCAACAACAAGGGAAATTCATCATATGAACCAACCATCCTCTTCCCCACAATATAACATCCATTTTGTGAATTTTTTGAGTAATATCCAAGCCAACCAAGTTTCTATGGTGTGTTATATCCAGTGAGGGCGCAACTCGGCCAAAGGAATACAATGTTTGGAGGAAGGGAAAGAGATTGATCTTGTAGATCTCTTGCATGTATCTAGTGGAGGCTCTAGGGAGCCAATATCTCTCTCTCTCCTATTGTATCTTGGAGGTGTTATCTGGAATACCCCTAGGCCAAACCCCATTGTAAATATAAATGTAATTGTACATATAGGATGATGAGACAGGATGTCTTGGGGATAAAGTGCCTTTGTATGAATGTATTTTGAGGCCAGAGTGCCTGTATAGTTATTGGGATGGTGAGTTTGAAGCTCAAAATGCCAGCGAGCCAATTTTTGTAAAATGCAATCACACTCAATTTTAATGAAAAAGACATCATTGTTGCAGACAAACCATGTAAAAGTGTATGGGGGGATAAACTCCACCATAATAGGAAAGGGGGATAAGAGTTTGGGAAAAGGGGCTAAGCTACGAGGCTTAATCCCAAAGGAATATTTTATTGATATTCCCCAAAATGTATAAAGTATAAAGTATGGATATTTAAATATATCATAAGTCATTAGGTTGAGGAATGCATCACCTTGTGAGGGTATCCATGTGGAACCAAGCTAATTCCCAACATGACAAGTGTCAAGTTGGGAACATGAAAATATAATTGGGGAAATTTAGTTCCTTTGATCATTTTTTTTATCTTTCCATCATTATTCACACCTCACTACCTCCATGCTACTATCATCTCTACCTTCATGCTACTAGTACTATACCTGTACCTGTACTAGGACCTTTGTTAGACATGGATTTGGACTGAAGAGGCAGGTTGTCAGACCCGTAGGACATTGAAGAAGTGGGTTGTTAGGCCTGTAGGACACTGAAGAAGCAGGTTGTCAGGCTCATGAGAATTTTGTATATGTGAGAGAACTGGTGGGAATTTATTTCCCAAGGTGCCAAACCACAACTACAAGGGTCTGGGACTTCTTATCCAATGTGTTGTTGAAGCCCTCGAAGGGAAGTGGGGTAGTCGAAGGACTGTTGAGCAGAGAAGGGGCACACTTCATGGGGTGGGACAAGCATGTGGGGAATGAGGGACTATAGGCTATTATTTTGATTTGGCACTTGTGTCTAAGTTTGTATGTTGTTAAAGAGACCTTATCCTGGTTAGAATCCCTTTACCAGGTGGAATTTAACCCCAGCTTAGGGGTGACCCACTGTTGAGAATTTATGAGCAATGGGGTATAAGGCTGGGAGGAACGTGGAAGGTCTGCACACAATAGGTGTTATTTTTACTAAAGATAAGTGTTTACTATGTGTTAATTTATCTATTGTGTTAATATTTATTCAATTATTCTTATGGGTTTTTATGTATATGTTATAATTGTATATATATGTTGTTATCCCCATTAATCTGAGCAATTGTAGAAGTATATCAGTTACTTAAATGGTATTAGTGTTCGTAAATTTTTGTGTGGTGTGGCCCAACTTGGGTGGTTGGGGACGTTAAAAATTGGTATCAGAGCCCAATTTTCAACACTGATCATGCATGGGTCAATTAATAGAGGGTAGAGATGAAATTTTCAAACTATGCAGGAAAACTATTTGACAGAATGCCAGAAGATGTCTACAAACTGTTCACTAAAATTATTGCAGTGGAATTAAAGGAATTTTGCAAATAATTTGGAAGAACTAAGCCCATGAATTAATTATAAGCAAATTTTGGTCTCTAATTGAGCATATTTGGGCATGTAGATGGCCGAAATTTGAAGTTACAGAGCGAACATGATGCAATATCCTTGACCTAAATTATTAATTCTTCCAATGTGAAAATGATATGTAAACCTTACAATAATTTTCTCAATGAGGAATATTGTCAAACACATGGAAAGAACACATAAATAGAGAAGAATAATATGGCATATTATTATGAATGGGAACAACAATACAAATATCTCTAGCGGCTATAAAAACAATTGCAGAACAAGACTAGGAATATAAACTATTAGCTGCTAGGTAGCTACACAATATGCTACAAAACACACAAGGAAATATGATATGATGCCAACATAGAAACTGAGGCTCTCCAAGCCTCCCACTTCTCTTCTCTAATACACTTCAAGATATTCATAAAATACCACAAGAAAAAGACTCCAAATGAACTCTCCTTTGTCTATCTAGGGTGGGTATTACACCACCGAAACTAAACCTGCAATGGAAGGGTTTTTACCAAAAACCTAACGAAAATGCTGGCCACAAGAGAACTCAATACACACCAAGTCATAATTCCCAAAGAGGTAGGTTCCCCTTCTATTTAGTCTTCTTCTCTGATTCTTCTAGATCTTCCTTCTTGACCAAATCAAACCCTCACTTGATTACAATATATTTATTTATTTTATTTAATATCTCTTTAGGATTTGACACTTTGACTCCCCTTTTTTTTTGTTGACTATAGCCTATGGGAGTTGTGTAGGCTAATGAGTCATCAATTGGAGGGGGGAATTACAATCCTCCCTTCCATAAATTTCTTATCCTCAAGCAATTTGAGATCATGGTGCTATAAAATATGTTCACCTTCCCATGTAGCATATTTTTCATGCAACTCCTTCCATATGACCAGGTACTCTCGAATAACTTTGATTCTCAGTCTTCATTCCTGTACATCCACAATCCTTTCAGGTGCCAAAATCAATTGTCCTTCCTCATATAGAGGAGGAATATATATTGAAGCGATGACCTATTGGCCCAATACCTTTTTTATGCATGACCGATGGAATGTGTTGTGAATTATGCTTCCCTCTGGTAGCTCCAACTCATATGCCACCTCTCCAACTCTCTCGAACACTCTGTAGGGTCCGTAGAAATGAGGTTTCAACTTATCTTCACCAATATTCTTCAGTGAAGACTGTCGATAAGGTTGTAGCCTAATAAATACTAGGTGTTGGCCCTTGACCAAGTTTTGAGGATCCTTGGTCATGTTTGACCTACCATTGGGACTTCGATAGGATGTTGAAGGCAGAGTGCAAGTCGAAGTAGAGATCATAGGATCTCATCCCCGTTTTAGGGATTTTTGGGTTTTGGGTTTATATAATGGGTATGGGATGTCGGCCCATGGGTTTTACCCATGCTTAGGCCCCTTTTGTAATGTATAAATAGATAGCTAGGTGATGTAAGTAAAGGGGGTGCTATGCTAAGTGCAAGTGATTGTAAGAGGATTTGTGTGTATTGTATGTTGAGACTTGCAGACCTAAGTGCGAGTCATATGTAGTGCTTTGTCCCCAGATGGTGTAAGGCTCTGTGCTTGGACCCAACTCAGGGAGGGAGGATCTGGTGAGGTGCATAGATCTCCTGTTCTCCGCGGAGTTAGTTTTGAGGCTCTGTGCATGTAAGAAGATTGAAAGAAGCTAATAAAGAAGATGAAGAGTTGATGGACGTAGACCCAGGGTGGGGGTGAACCACGTATATCCTGTTTTTTGGTTTCTTTGTGCTTTATAGTTGTTCTCTTGTTTATGTGGTTAGATGCTTAGTGCACTGATATATGCTTAGGAGAATCTAATATGATAGCTTAGTGCTGAATAATGTGAATGAATGATAGATCTGATCTATGTTGGTATGCTTAGCGCTTGGATCTATTGAATATGTATGATACTGCATTGATCTGTTAATTAGGGTTTAGCTGCGCTGTAAAATAAGGCTGAATATTGATGAATTATAACTGCTAAGTTCTCTGTTAAGGTGTTACAATTATAGATCTGTGTCCTAGCTAAGGTTGCTTACATTTGAGTCCTGCAATTGCCCCTACCTCTACCTCGGGTGAGATTTCATATGCTTCGCGGGTGTTGCCGAAAGGGCTGGTATTTAGGGTTTTGTTGGTGCGCTGTTGTAAGCGTTGAACCTTGGGTCTGCCCTTGTGCTAACAAATGGTTTTGTTGCCGGGACTAGAACTGTAATTGCTGGGAGCTAAAGAAAAGAGAAAGCTTCGTGCGTAGATCTGTTGCCCTAGTGCGTAGTATTCTACTTGACCTATGAAGCTCTGTGCTAAGAAGAAAATAGGTAAGACCTGAAAGATTTGTGCTCTGATAAAGGTAAGAACAATGAAAAGTTTTGGTTGAAAAGGTAAGATAAGTAGAAATTTTTGTTTCAAAAGTATGGATTTAGGTATGTTTGATAAATTGTACCCTAGCTTGAAAAATAGGGCACAACTAGAAGAAAGAAGATTTGATATGATTAGATCTGATAAGAATAGTGAAAGATATGTTATTCCTATGCATAGAAAGGATGTTTGGACTAACAAATTGAAGCAAGATCCTAGAAAGAATTTTTTGCAGGTTAGCTACTATGATCCTAGTGCGTAGTACAAGAAAGGTTGGGCATCCTTTCAAAGAAAAAGAAGATTAGCCCTTTGTTACAGTTGTAGAATACCGAGACATCTTGATAAGGAATGCCCTGGTAGAAGACCTAGTTGTCTTTGTTGTAAATCTATGGATCATGAAGTTTTAGATTTCCATAGAATGATTGCTAAGCTTGACAGAATGAATATGAGACAAGAAAACCTTGAGGAAGGTCATGAAACTGAGACCATGGAAAAACCCCAGAAAAAATCAGCGGATGTAAAGCTACAAATGAAAGAAACCCTAAATGATCACAAAAATATCAAACTATCAGAGATCTTCAAAGAAAAAGAATGCATAGAAGAAAGAATAGGAGACTTTGACATTGACTGTGTTTTGGATGAAGAAACATAGGTGAATATCATGACAAAAAGAACTTGGGAAACTTTAGGAAAGATGACTATGATTCCTTCATTGGGAGGAATAAGATTATTTAGAGAAAAGTTGATAACCATATGTGGAAGACTCACCTAGATATCTATGAGTGCTCATGGAAAGTCGACAGAGGAAGATTTTGAGATTGTAAAATTTATTGAGAACAACACCCCATTTTCTATATTACTATGAAAACCTTGGATTGAAAAGGATCAGGCTAGAAGAAAAGAAGAGGAAGTCTTAGAGAAGAAGAAGCAAGAATTAAAAGATTTTATGACTAGGAGGATAGAACACTTGATTGAAGAACATGAGAATAGATTGAAGCTACTTAGAACTAGAAAATTGGATGTTGAAGTTGAAAGAACACAAGAAGCCTCATAAAAGATTGAAGCACCTACCCTAGATAGAGAATACATCTTACCCTTCGACCCTATGAAAGAATCTCAACAACGTGAAGTTACTATGCCAAAAGGAGATAAGAATCAGAATGGAAAGAGGAATATCGAGATGAATATCACCGAGAAGAAGGCTAGAAAGATTAGTAAGAAGAGAGAAAATATAGGGAAGTTACAAAAGGTTCTAGAGAGGACTTTGCAAAGGGAAGGTTTGCAAGACTAGAACTTCGTCAGGATATCAGAACAACGCAACATGGCACTTTGCCATGGCGAAGAAATATAGTCATTGAGAGAATTATAACCGTTATCCCGACGACCCGAATGGTTAGAACACCAGTAATGGTCCGAAGACTCACCATCATACCATTGGGACTGCGCCGCAATGGATAGAACCACATTAATAAAGATCTCTCACCCGTTGGAGAAATCCGTTACATCGTGTCTACTTATCCCGTCGACTGTTGCACGAAGAACACTTTTATTTATTGTAACCAATCCAACTCATTTATACCGCGTTGTGTTTATTGAGATCGACACTTGTTCCATTGCATTGTGCACTCATTCACCCACCCAAGTTATCCTATCTAAGCATGCATGTTGGACAAGCTTAGTGCTGCAGAGAAAGTCGTCGAAGAATTTCTCAACGATCTCATGGCTGAGAAAGTAATGTCTACAGGTATTCAAGCGTCATCAATGAGAGGAGTGCAAGCCTCTTTGTTGATTGCTAGCATATCCAGACCATCCTGACCAACAACAGAGAAGAGAACCAAGCACAAATATGACCTATAAAATGTGAAGTTAATCTTTCCCATCTTACCCGACTACATCCCACCTCTGGTCGACGCGGTGAGTCGTGATAGTGTCCTGAGGGACTTTGATTACACCATGGTTACTGAGTACCTCCCGAAGGGGATACATGGAGTTATAACGCAGCTTTATATGATCGCGACATTGAATTTCAACGACGTTAACCTAGGAGACTACAAGAACCATAAAATGCTCGCCCCTTACAAATACTTGACTAGGATGAAGGGGAAGAACTCAAAAATAATCCCCCAATCGTGGACTATGAACCTCACACAGTCCACCCTGTTGAATGTAATGAAGATTTCACACTTTGGAAGGGCACCAGGAGGTTAACATGTGCCTTAAGCTCCAGCTCTCATGTTACCATGGTGGATACCTATGGCTAAATTGACGCATCACAGTTGATCTGACGTTGATACATAGGATCACCAGATTGAGCATGTAGGGACCCGACCCGTAGGAATTCTACCCAGGAAAGGCTACAGATCGCGCATTGGCACAGAGAATCAAATACACATATGGCGATGTAGAAAATGGAATGTGAGGCTACAAGGTAGCTTCCATCCAGAATGGTGTAGTGCGTCTGGCCTGCTGGCTGATCACATGAAAGCTTGTAAGAAAGAACATGCCTACATAGGTCACATGATTTGTTGTTGACCTCGCCGGGAAATGTGTAGAAGGACTCCATATGAACTAGGTGAAGTACTTGGTCAACCATCTGGAATTAGACTGCCGCGAAGCTCAGGATCAGGGCTATGAGTTCCAATTTAGCTGGTTCCTGATCCTCATCGCATTACTGCTTGGGAGATGTTGGAAGGTGTGACCTTCCTAGATATTGATCCATTTGAGCTGTTTTCTGTGAAGTTCACCCCGCTCTGGTACTCTAGCAACATGGGAAAATAGTGGCAGTCGAACGCGGTCTTTCATACATATTATCTCCAACTGAAGAGGGCTATCAAAGTTGTACCTCGCATGATGCCAAACACCCTGTACTGGTTTAGACCTATCATGAAGTTCCGCGTAGATCGAAACTTCATCTATATCACTGTGTGAGAAGATGAGCATAAAGAGGAGATTTAGTCATACTATAAGCTCACAGAGGAGGACCTCGAGGAGATAAATAAGGACTGGTAAGCATACCTCCTTATCCCTGCTGACCCTGCAGATATGTCTGATCCTGAACTTGACAGCTCAGAGGCTGCTCACAAAGAACACGACACACCTGGAACCAATAGAAGGAAGAAAACTGAAGAAGTCCAAGACTTGAGCAATGGATAAGAAGAAACTGCTTCAATTTCACCTGGCCGAGCGGGTGATGGCAAAGTAGAAGAGACAAATGGCAGAGAAGATCAATAGAAGCAAGGCGAAGTAACACTGCCTAGGGATCCTGTTGATGAGGCTGATCCCTTGAATGAAAGGAAGGTTTCTCCCACGAAACCCACTTCCCAAAAGAAATACAAAGCCACCTTGAGTAATATGCAGACTATTCTCACTGTAGATGACTTCGACTTCATCATCGTAGTTGTAGCAGATGCGTCGTAGGACATCTTGCATAAATATGAAGCCAAGAAGGAGGAGATGTACGAAATAATTGAGGTTGAACTTAGAGGGGTGTAACAGGCCCTTCAATCCAGCCACGAAGTATTCACTACGCGCCCTCCATCAGAGGAACCATAGTTGGGAGATGAGCCTAGCCAATTCCATAGACTAGCTAATGTGACCAAAGCTCACCTTCATTGAGCACAAGATAAGAAAGACCAGGCCACAACGACCCTAAAACAAGCCCAGGAAGAAATGGTAGATCAACGTCGGGTTGCACAAAAGGAGAAGGATGACCTTCAAGCCAAGTTTGAAGAAGAGAGGGCGCATGACAAGCAAGAAAACGAACAGTTACTTGCAAAACAACCTCGAGTCAAAGAAATAGTTGACCGAGAACTTCGATTTGTGATGGGCTTAGAGGCAAAGGCATAATACCGAGTGGAGCATCAAGTAGCACAGCTTGTGGAAGCTATCCAACAACTACAAAAAATAATAGCAGACTTAGAGCTATGAACAATGCCCAACACTCCGCTAGATGTACGATATCAAAGAGAAGAAACTGCTCGAAGCACAGTTGAAAGAATCAAGGCCCTATCCATGGAATGTAAACAACTAAGTGATCACAGTGCCCAGACTTATGAGGGACTCACTGAGAATATTGAATTAAAGGCACTGGAGTCACAACTGCAGGAGGCAAAGAAACAAGCATAAAAAATATAGGCACAATTGAATCCCCTCATAGCATTTGAGAGGATGAATCGATCCCAAGAACAAAGCATTGCTCAACAAAAGGTCCACACCATTCAGAGCAAAGTCATGGAAGTGACTCAGAGGCTTCAACAAATACAGGATGAGGCTTGCCAACTATTCACAGAGATTGAAGGTCGAGGAGAAGAACTGAAGAAAGTCGTCATTGCAACTGAAAAACACTTAGAGGGACCTGTCAACGAAGTAGTAATACAAGAGTTCTTCAAGCAAGAGGTCGTGGCGCAACAATAGATTGAAGAAGCTTGAGCCAAGCTCGAGGATTTTGAAGTAGAGATACCTAGACCAAAGTGACTCAGGACGAGTCATAGGAGAGTGTTGGGGGCCTGTTGTCCCTTGACCAAGTTTTGAGGATCCTAGGTCATGTTTGACCTACTTTTGGGACTTCGACAGGCTGTCGAAGGCGGAGTGCAAGTTGAAGCGGAGATCGCAGGATATCAACCCATTTTTAGGGATTTTTGGGTTTTGGGTTTATGTAACAGGTATGGGATGTTGGCCCATGGGTTTTACCCATGCTTAGGCCCCTTTTGTAAGGTATAAATAGATATTTAGGTGATGTAATTAAAGGGGGTGCTATGCTAAGTGAAAGTTATTGTAAGAGGCTTTGTGCGTATTGTATGTTGAGACTTGCAGAGATAAGTGCAAGTCATATGTAGTGCACAGACTGTGTAAGGCTCTGTTCTTGGACCCAACTCGAGGAGGGAGGATCTGGCGAGGTGTGTAGATATAATGTTCTTTGTGGAGTTATTTTTGAGGCTCTGTGCATGTAAGAAGATTGAAATAAGATAATAAAGAAGACGAAGAGTTGGTGGACGTAGCCCCAGGGTGGGGGTGAACCATGTATATCCTGTGTTGTGGTTTCTTTGTGCTTTATAGTTGTTCTCTTGTTTATGTGGTTAGATTCTTATTGCACTGATATATGCTTAGGAGAATCTAATATGATAGCTTAGTGATGAATATTGTGAATGAATTCCAGATCTGATCTATGTTGGTATGCTTAGTGCTTGGATCTATTGAATCTGTATGAATACTGCATTGATCTGTTAATTAGGGTTTAGTTGTGCTGTAAACTAAGGTTGGATATTGATGAATTATAACTGTTAATTTCTCTGTTAAGGTGTTACAATTATAGATCTGTGTCCCAGCTAAGGTTGCATACATCTGAGTCTTGCAACCACCCCTACCTCTACCTCGGGTGAGATTTCATCTGCTACGTAGGTGTTTCCGAAAGGGATGATATTTAGGGTTTTGTTGGTGTGTTGTTGTAAGCGTTGAACCCCGGGTCTAACTCTATGTCAACACTAGGTCCCCAAACTCAAAACTGCGCTTCAACCGGTGCCTATCTGCATACACCTTTTGTTGGTTCTGAGCAACTTGCAAATTCTCCTTTAGGATCCTCAAGATGTCCTGAATTTCCTGGAACCGGTCTTTGGCCTTGGGAACTATGCTCTCTCCAAATTCCAAATCTACAAATGATGGGGCATCATCTCCATACAACTCTCTAAATGGACACATTCCAATGGAAATGTGATGAGTGGTGTTGTAACAATGCTCCCCAAGATGAAACCATTTTATCCATGCTCTATGTTGTCCTAACACATAGTTCCTCAGGTACCCTTCTACCCATTTGTTCACTTTCTTAGTATGTCTGTCTGTTTGGGGGTGATAGCTAGTAAAGGTGTCAAATCCATCCCAAATAACCTGAAGAACTCCTTCCAAAATGAACTGAGAAGCCTGCTATATTGGTCATTGATTATGTTCCTTTGAAGACCATGGATTCTGAACACTTCTCGGAAGAAAATATCTGCCACTTGAGATGCATTCTATTCTGAAGAAATGGAGAAAATGTTTTCATATTTTGTCAACCTGTATACCACTACATAAATATAGTCCATGCCCTAGAATTTTGGTAACCCTGTAATGAAATCCATGGAAATTATCTCCCATTTCCTCTCTGGAATAGGTAGTGGTTGGAGTAAACCTGTTGAGTGTGTCATTTCTGACTTGTTCTACTGATAAGTCCTGCTCTCCCTCACGTACCATAGTACATCCTTCTTGAGACCCTTCCATGAAAATCTCTCTCTCACCTTTCTATAAGTCTTCAAGTACCCTGGGTGTCCAGATAAAGGGACATCATGAACTGACCTCAAGATATTATCCTTGAGCATGGATTCAGGGACAAGATAGATCCTCTCCTTGTAGTAGATGATATCATCCACTACTATGTATATGTCATCCTAGTTGATCCCTTCCACCAACTCACTGTTAGAACAAGATTTGCCTCACCCTATGCAATCTTGAAGAGAGGGCCTTACTCCATTTCCCTATGCAAACTTACTTTCCCTGATTAATGAATCTAGAGACAAAAATAAATATTTTTCCACTTGTACGCACCTTGCAAGTTATACAACATGCGTATACGCTAGCTGCTCCACTACAACCCATGTACATTGGGATTTGTGCCATAAAATCAAAATTAAATGTCGAGTTTCCATGTCACGATAGAATATCTCTGATCCTTGGGCTTCCATATACTGGAAATGTTTCGAATCGGCCCTTCAGTTGCATTTTGAAGGCTATAAAGGATCCAATTCCGGCTATGGAAAAGAGGAGAGAATTCAACTTTGAGAGCAAAGTTACTTTGGAGAAATTATTACTTCATTATTGAGTCTGCATCCCTTTGTCCTTTAAGTTTGAACACAGTGTTCAACTCCCAATCTCTTCCCTTATTGATGGAGAACCTCTTTGTCTCCCTTATAGGAGCTTGCCTTTGGTGGAGGATTGAAGTGGTGGAGGCCCAATTTGAAGGAACTCGGTTTCTCAGTTCTGAATCGTGTTGATATAAAAGTTTGTAATGTTTTCACTTCTGTTGATCATTTATTAATATAAATACTCCTTTCCCATCCAATTGATATCTTTCAAATATATGTATTATGATCCATGGGCATATTTGTTTTCAATATTAATAGATTATGCTATCTAATGTGATAACCTGTTATATTATCACTATATGCTTGCTTCACTTGTTTGTTGAGAACTTGTTGCAGGTATAAATTTTTGGGTCGAAGTGCTCAACGATGGACATCATCAAACGTTTGGACGAGGACAGACTCTTTCTTACCTCCTTTGCACATTATTTTATATAGCATATGTTGTAATTGATTCGATTTCTATAGTCACTCATGTCTGTTGTGGTTCACCCTAGCCATAGAGAGATTTTCCTCGTAACACTCACAGACGAATTTATTTTTGGAATATTCCACTAAGAGGGTAGACTTCCGATATGTTGAGACCTTGGAAATGGAAAATACCGAAGGCCTCATGGAAATGGCATAGACAACTACATTCTTATTTCCCTTAACATATTCAATATCAAATTCATAAGCTTGTAACTTACTCACTCACCTCTAGAAAGTATTTCAAGCTGTTGTGGTCGGTCCTCACTACAAAACTTCCTCCCACTAGGTATTGTCGGAATTGGTGAGTGCATGCATAATAGCCAACATCTCCTTATCATATATGAAGTATATAATTTTTGGTTCCCACAACTTACTACTCTCAAAAGATATGGGATGATGGTTTTTCATCAGTACCACTCCTATCCATTCTTCGAATGCATCACACTCCAGTACAAATGGCTGAGAGAAATTTGGAAGTGCTTGTACCGGGAAAGTGCTCATTACTTTCTTCATTCGGTCAAATGCTGCTTGTGCTTCTTCAATCCACCTAAATGCTCCCTTTTTGTTCATATCTATCAGTGGTGCACTAAGTTGTAAAAACCATTTCACAAATTGTCTGTAATAGTTGCATATCCGGAAGAATCCTCACAACTATGTGATTCACCTGGGGGTAGGACAATCTAAGATTGCTTGGATATTTTCTTCATGCACCTTCACTCCCTCAACACCTATTATGTGCCCTAAATACAAGATATTCGTCAATCCAAATTCACACTTTGACTCCTTGGAAAAAAGTGACTATTCTTCCATAATGCTAAGAATATCATCCACATGCCCCAAAGTTTCCCTCCACATCTTATTGTAGACCAAAATATCATCAAATAACACCAATAGGAACATTCTCAACTGTTTGCTAAAGATATGGTTCATACATGATTGGAATGTATTTGGTGCGTTAGTCAACCCAAAGGGCATGAACACAAACTCATAGTGACCATAGTGACATAATAATGTTGTTTTGTGGATTTCCTTTTCTCTCACCCTAATCTGGGGGTATCATGATCGAAGATCAATCTTCAAAAAATATACTTCTCCATTTAGCTCATCTATTAGCTCGTCAATACCTGCTATCGAGTATCTGTTCTTAATAATATTATTTTTTAGAGCCCTATAGTCAATGCATATTCTCCACGTGCCATCCTTCTTCTTCACCAATACTACTGAAGAAGCAAATGGAATGGAGCTAGGTCGGATGTATCCCATCTCCAACAACTCCTGCATGCCCTTTTCTATCTCATATTTGAAATTTTTTGGGTGTCTCTATGGTGTAGTAATCATTGGCTTGGCCCCTTCCTCTAATTCAATGACATATTTGAATCCTTGGCTTGGTGGTATTCTTACTGGAAGTGGCCCGAATACCTTATCATGCTTACCCAATAACTCTTGTATGTATGCATGGTAATGTTGATGATCCTAGGATGGATTCTGAACTGTGACCAAATACTCCATTGCGCATGCCACATCTCTGTGTATAAAGAGAGCCTCCATTCATCTGTTGGATACAACCTTGGGTGCTCCTGATGACATACCCCTCAGGATAACCCGTTGACCACTATTGTCTATGAATTCCATCCTCATCTCCTGCTAATTCATTTTGATGTATCCAAGAGAATATAGCCATTGTATTCCCAATACGACATTGGTATCTACTAGTTCCACCACATAAAAGTCATCGACCAACGTGTAATTTCCCAATGTCATATCCATCCCTCTAATCCTCTGGGTACATTTCATGTTGTACCCATATTCCACTACTACTTAAGAACCCTCAAATTTCTCTGTGGGAATTTGTCTCTTGATAACGAATGTTGCATCTATGAAATTATGGGTGGCTCCTCCATCATTCGACGTTGTAACTCTTTTTCACTGCATAATTCCATTGATTCAGAAGGTATAATACATGGGGACTCCCGTCAATGTGGCTATGGTCACCTTCTTGGCCCCTTCTTGTAATGGTGCATGTTTTGGAATTTCAAAGTGTGGTGCCTCACCACTGTTCCGGACCTCATCTGGACTATTCGAGTTCTCCTCTTCACCTTAATATTCTTCATCATATATTACTTCAATATAATGGACCTTTCCCTTACCCATACATCAGTGACCTTATTCCCATGGATCCTTGCAACTAAATCATAGTTTATTTCTTCTAATATCTCTCCGAGTGTCTTCGTCCAACCTATCTTTCCCTGTCCATGTTTGCTAGGGAAACTTTTTCACCTTCCCCTTCTAAGTGTCCATGTCTGCTGGGGAAACTTTTTCACCTTCCCCTTCTGAGGAATGAAGTTCTTTACTAGGGCCTTTATGACCACTATGCTTGTCATATCCTGAGTTTTATTGATGTCATCCTGTAATGTGAGTGGCATAAAATCATTAACCCAACCCTTCTGCAAATATAATAATTAACCTTTGTTTTGAGATATCAGTTACCTTGAAAACCAACCTATGAAACTCTGTGATAAATTCTTATGGTGTACATGTCTCTCTCAACTGGGCCAACTCCCTGAAATGAATTCCAGGATCCTTCCTTTTGAACATATCCATAACCCTCTGGGTGAATTCTACATATAATGTAATTTTAGCATGTCCAAGGGTGACCAACCCATGGTGCCACCATTCACGAGCCTCCCCATCCAAATGTAAGGTGGAAATATTGATTTCCTTTGCCTCGTTCATTGGGTTGAGTTGGAGGTAAGTGTCCATATTCTATACCCAAGTGCTAGATGAACTCTTATTTGATCCATCGAAAGAGGGAATAGTTAACCTACTCACCCTGTGCATAAGATCATAGTTTTGTTGGTACTACACTGCTTTGTTCCATTCCCTTGGTTTGTTCCTATATTTAGCATTGTAATAATATTGGAAATAAAATGCTTCTTAGAAAAATTTTGGTGTGGCTAGGTACTCTTTGTAACCTTTAAGGGGATCACTATCCTGGTCTTGTTGTTCTAGAATTTTTGTCTACTTCACCCTAAGAAATTTTGGTAATGATGTCCTTGGTATTTTACTGCTACTTGTCGGTGAGCCACTTTGTATTGGAATATGAGTTTTTTTACTGTCCCTATAGGCGTTACTACTTTGTTGACTACCCTATGTATGATTCTCAATGTAGAGTGCTTGGATTTGAATGAGTTATGTCAGAAGTTGTGTTGTCTATTTTTGTGTAGCAATCATCTGTAGTTGTCCTGCAACTATAGATTCCAAAAATTGTTGGACTTTGTCTTCACCTTGGTTTCCCATGCTTCCTTCTGGTTTTGATTCTGATGGGATTTCTTATGACCTCCTCTCAGATGATTTTTTAGAGGGTTGTCCTCCACCCCCCTTATTCCTTGGAATTACAGGCTGGAAAAATCAACATTGTATGCACACAATATGATTTCCTTCCCATTGTTTCCCCTCGCTGTAAATCACGCGGGTTTTTGTGGAAAAACCTTGAAAAACAGTCGAAATTAAAATGATAATAACTTTAGTTCTGGGACTCTGTTTTGGCTTATTGTTTTTTGAAATTGGGTATTTTTCCGAGAGGAATTCAAATAACCAACTTGTTTTGGAAAATTTTGCTCATAAAGTTTCATATCTGAACTTAAAGTGCGCAGCCTCCTTTTTCTTCCAAACAAATTTTGAATTTTTTTTTTGGGCTACGAAAAGTGCTTTGATGCAATCACAGGATGACAAGATCACCAACTCTGATACCACTGTAATATCCTTGACCCAAATTATTAATTCTTCCTATGTGAAAATGATATGAAACCCTTACAATAATTTGCTCAATGAGGAATATTATCAACACATGGAAAGCACACATCAATAGAGCAGAATAATATGGCATCTTATCATGAATGGGAACAACAATACAACTATATCTAGTGGAAGTAAAAACAATTTCTTAACAATACCAAGAATATAAACTATTGGCTTCTAGGAAGCTACACAGTCTACTGCAAAACACACACAAAAACCTGGTATGATGCCAACATAGAAACCAAGGCTCTCCAAGCCTCCCACTGCTCTATTCCAGTATACTTCAAGATATTAAAAAAATATCACAAGACAAAGACTCCAAATGAACTCTCCTTTGTCTAGCTAGGGAGGCTATTGCACCACCAAAACTAAACTTGCACTGGAAAGGTTTTACCCAAAACCCTAATGAAAATGTTGGCCACAAGAGCACTCAATACATATCAAATCATAATTCCCAAAGAGGTAGGCTCCCCTTCTATTTATTCTTCTTCTCCGATACTTATAGATCTTCCTTCTTGACCAAATCAATCCCTCACTTGATTAGAATACAATTATTTATTTTATTTAATATCTCTTTAGGGTTTGGTACTTTGAATCCCCTTTTTATTTGTTTACTATAGCCTATGAGAGTTGTGTAGGCTAATGAGTAATCAATTAGAGGGGGACATTACACATGGTGCCTTTGAAAAAATTGAAGCGAAATTGGGAAAAAGTCCCCAATTTTGAGGTGGAAATTCTTGGACAATTCATGAGTAATGCAAGAAATTAACCAAGAATTATAATCTCCAAATTTTAATGGAAATCCGTGAAATAAATTTTGAATTTGGGTGATTTTCAAAGTAAGAAAATTGGAAAATTTTGGGTATTTTTTTTCTCTGTACGATGACGTCAGCATGATGTGGAGATTCCATGTGTCATTTGATGTGGTAAAAGAAAAAACATGTACTTCCACGGTGGCAGGTACATATTGGATGGGATGAAAGTTGGGAGGTGATGTGGAGCCATGTGGTAGGACAACTGTCAGTTCCACAAAAACACAGTAAGAAGTGGAAAATTGTCTAAGTCCTAAGGATTTTTTGGGCAAATTTCAAAATTTTACTAAGTGTCAAGACTTTGTGGGTGTGAAGGATATCGCAGAGGTGATGAAGCATATGAAAATGACCATGAACCCGTGATGCGATCTTAGAGAAAATGACTAAGTATAGGTGTATAATGGATACGATGGAACACCATGGTGCCTTTTGGAGGAGGAAAAAGTTATAACATGAATTAAATAAGAAAAAATTCTAAGCATGGGAAGAAGTTAAGGGCATCGGAATGCGAGAGTGTATTTTGGAGACCGCAAAAGTTTTAAGGGAATAAATAAATACCTTATACCCACGATGAAATTTTTAACGGTCAAGATCTAATTCAAAGATAATCAAACAATGACTGAGCATCAAAGCTAGGATGCTCGAGCTAACGAAATTGCCATCCCTGTAATGCCATTAATAGTATTCCTACTCAAATATTTTTAAAGGGGGGACACAATAATTAGTCATGTGGATTCATGGACAACAGAGTCAATGTATTCACTCAAGAATATACACAAAATATATATTAAGAATTCACAACAAATCAAAAATAAAATATTTTTGATAAAATTATGAAGAACAAAATGTTGTATAAAATGATGGATTTGTTAAATTCTTGTATTCTTACAAATCTTGTTGCATACACATTTTGCAGAACCAAGAACATAATTCGACGTAAGAAGAATTCAACATGAAGATCAATAAACCAAGACATGGATGATTCCTAAGGAAATTACAATTATGAAGATGAAGGAAAAATATTTGGTATGGGCATGGATGCTGCAGTGTCAGAATCCAATGGGCATGGAGAAGGCGGAAAGGAAGAGAGCATGAACTTGGTGGAGATCATAATTTTTTTTCAAAATGATGTCCAAAGTTATAAAGTTGGTAATGAGAAACTTATGAAGGACAATGAGCAATAAGAAGGCTTTAACATCAAGTTAATGCAGAGCTTGGATATAATAGAGAAGAAGATGGATAAGGACAATGATTCAAGCAAATCAAGGAGTCTCCAGTATCATTATAAGAGGAGAAGAACCAAAAGTGTTAGTAGGAATCACCATCACTCCCCAAGCATTCAAATAGGATAACACACACTAGTTCAAGTCCATCCCATGTTAGGAAGCATAAGAAGAAGTCTGGAGTGGATGAGCTACAGGGAGAAATGAATAACATTAAACCAACTACATTTGATGGTGAACACAAGAAGGATGAGAATGATGAGACTTGGTTGTTGGGCATGAGAAATTATTTTCAACTACACAATTATTCTTCACAGGTAGAAGGAATAACTGCCATATATCAAATCAAAGGAAAATAATCAATGTCGTGGGATCAATTTGTGCAAGTGAAACACATTGATGAGAAAAAGGTTAATTGGAGAGAATTCAAATGGTATTTTCAAAAGAAGTACTTAAACAAATGATACTGTGATAAGAGGATGAAGGATTTCTTTGAACTCAATCTTGGGAGTATGACCATAGATGAGTATGAAAAGAGATTCTTAGACCTCCTAAAATATGTTTCTTTCATCAAGGATGAACAAGTTAAGATTCATAGGTACAATTAAGCCATAAATCGTGGCACATTACCCCTTAATTGTGGTATATTACATTAGTATTTTTATTTTATTTATGTCGTCTTGGGTCCATTAGTTGTAATTGTACCTCTTAGTCTCCTATATATACCAAGGAGACATTTTCATTTGGAACCATCTTGTATTTATGAATTCATGTGATGTATAAGGAGGTTTCCCCATCAAAGAGGATTATTATCTGAATTTATCTCTTTTTCAAGGTGCGAAGTACTTATTATGAGGTTTTTATGCTATTTTTATATTTGATTCTTAACATTTGTTATCAGAGCTAGACAATCCTCATGACTGGCTTCTTCAAAACAAGTCTTATTGCATTTTCGCTACACATTTTTTTGTCTGGAAGGTTTCAGGATATATAATTTAGATGGTGTAGAGGAGACATATATAGATATCTTGGGTCCAAATTTCAGATCTTGGTTCATTCTGTTTTTGGATATACATTATGTTCAAGTTAGGGTTTTTTACTAGTCCTGAAGCTAGTCTGAAACATGTCTTCTTGGAATTTTTTCTCCCAATTGTTTTCGAATTGGTTTCAGCTTCTAAAATTTTTACAGGACAAAGGAGGAATAATGAGTTATCTTGTGTAAAAATTTCATCCCTTGATTCTCTATACTTTGAAATTTATTCTTTGAGGAAATTAGGGTTTTTAGCTGGTTCAAATTTTAGTCTAAAACAAGTGTTCTTTTCAAAATTGTTATATATGAAGCTACCGACCTCCAAATTGAGTGAGACCTATTCCATTGGTTAGGGTACAGACTAAAGTTTTACTAGTGAAAATTTCAAGTTCTGAAGTGAAGACAATGACACGCAGAAAGACACACAAGTTCACTCACCTGAAAGGGAAAACATCAGTACATCTTGGGAAGGTTATCATAAAATTGTCTTGGAGAATATAATCTTGGTCTAACCTGTGGGGTTGGAAAGAAGATACACCAAGATACCTTAGGAATTTTTTTTAGAGTCATAAGGGCCAAAATTGTAGAGCTACAACAAAAGAAAGGTCAACTAGCAGAATAGTCTCCAAATTAGGGTTTTAAAAGGTGTTTTTTTTTTTTTTTTTTTTAAATTTGCATATCTTTTAACTAGAAGATCCAATTGGGGTGAATAAAATAGTGGAATAAAGTGGGATAAAAGGAGTATCACATAAATATGGGAGAATCCTTAGGGATTTTTAGGTACATACATATTCCGACATCTCTAAATGTAGGATTTGTTGTTACTTGTCAATGCTACAACTAGGGGACAATTTGGTTCTTCCACATACCTAGAGTATATCGAAAGGCCCCTTTCAAACAGTTTCACATTAGAAAACACTAATACAGATTTTATCTCCCACGTACATGACTTATATTGGGATACCCCCTAGAATCTTGAGACCAAGAGAGTAAACCTTTTGGTCATCTTGTTTTTATAGTACACCAATAACAACACTCGGGGAGATCACTCTCTAGCACCTGAGTAGTTGGATAATACGACTAAGGGAATGGTCGATCCTCCTTAGTTAGTTCCTTGAGATATTGGATTGAGTACTATTGTTGGACCCCACATGTATATTAGAGAGATATAACACCTGACACTCCCTTGTCTATGAGGACCTCTATCTAAGCCAATTAGGAATTCCTAGTTTGCAGTGATACTTGTCCAACATGCCACCAAAAAAGGGAAATTCTACACCAATTAATCCCTTAGGCAACCATTCTTGGACTCTTGATTAAGGTGAATAAATGCACAAGGACATAGATGATTTAAAAAAGAAGGCAGTAACAAAATATGAACTACAAAGGATGATAGATTCAATTGAAGCTAAGTTGGAAGCGATGATGGATACCAAGATGGGTGGCTTAAAAGGGGAGATCATGTAAGGGTTGGAAGTTTTTATAATAGAGAGGCCACCTGAAAGTGACAATGCATCCCATGAAATTCATGACGAGGACACAATGAACATTAATCAATACTGGAAAATCTCCATATTTGGGTTGAAGACCAACCACTTTCCTAAGAAATATATGAGGAAGTTTGATGGAAAGGATCCAATCACATGGATACTCTAGATGAAGAATTTATTTGATCTACATGATGTGCCACACACACAAAAGATACAAATTGTGTCCTTATATTTAGAACCTAATCAATTTGTGTGGTATCAATGGCTTTGTTCTCACAAATCACTTGTCACTTGGACAATTTTCACACTATGAGGATACAAGGAGAAATACCTTCTTCGTCCAATTGATAAATCTCAAGCAAAAGGGTTTAGTTGCAGAGCACATTGAGAATTTCCAAACATTGAATATAAAGGTAACAAATATTCCAGATGAGCACCTAATTGATGTCTTCAAAGGAACTTTAATGGATACCATTCAACATGAGGTTCAGCTTTGGTAACCCAAATCATTGGAGAATGCATTCAAGGTGGCGAGAAATGTTGAAAGTAAAAATATGGTTATGGCTACTAGAAGGACCACCTCTAACCTCTATCGAGATAATAATGTTCCTTCTTATAAACCACCTTAACCTACAAGGTTGACACCTCAAAAATTGGAGGAAATAAAAGAAAAAGGTTTATGCTTTAATTTTAACAACAAGTATAGTAAGGGACATAAGTGTGGTGAGAAGAAATTATTTTGTATAGATTGTGAAGAGGAAGAAGAACAAGAACCATCTCAAGATGAAGATGTAAAAGAGTTTTATTCTAAATATATGACTCCCACCATATCATGTCATGCATTGGGTGGAATTAACACTCCTCAAACCCTCAAGGTCGAAGGATATATCAAAAAGAAAAAGGTAATAGTGCTAATTGATTTTTGTAGTACTCATAATTTCATTAACTGTAAATTAGCCAAAGCTCTCAATTTCTTTATATATCCAACACTAGAGTTTCAAGTAATGATTGAAAATGGAGGAACTATCAATTTCTCAGGAAAATTCCATAAGATCAATCTTACTATGTGGGAATATGTAATGAATAGTCCAATGATTTCTATACCCATTGGCGGTGTTGATGTCATACTAGGGGCCCAAAGGTTACAATCATTGGTAACAATGGATTTTAATTTTCAAGAAATTTTCATGAAATTTTCATTGGAAGGAAAGGAAATTGAATTAAGGGGTATCATAGGGAAACCCAGTAAGGTGTTAATCTCTAATGGCATGAAAACATTATTGAAAAAGAGGCATCATGGTGCAATTGCACAACTATGCTCACTATATGTTCAAACATCTAAGTCATCTATTCCCCTAGATATCCAAGGGATCATTGATAAGTATTCCAAAGTATTTGAAGATATTCCTAGAGGTATTCCACCCACTCACAATCATGATCATGCTATTCACTTAATTCATGGGAGTGTTCCTCCTAACATCAGGACTTACAAGTACCCTTATCCTAGAAGAGTGAAATTGAGCATATGGTTGAAGAAATTACACCTAGCCAAAGTTCTTACTTTGCAGCAGTGGTAATGGTACTCAAGAAAGAGGGATCATGGTGTATGTGTCAATATTATAGAGAGATTAACAATATCACCATTAAAGATAAGTTTCCCATTCTCGTCATTGATGAATTGTTAGATGAACTACATGGAGAAATCTACTTCACAAAGTTGGATCTTCGTTCAGGGTATCATCATATTAGAATGAAGGAAGAAGATATCCAAAAAAAAACATTCATAACTCTTGAAGGACATTATGATTTTTTGTTCATTCCTTTTGGCCTTACGAATGTTGTAGCATCCCCAACATCCAACTGGGCTATGCCACATAAAAGTTTCTGAACTGTATACAAATTAAAACATATACACACAGAAACACATGCATAAATTTATATATACAAATTAAAACAGACAAATACATTCTGAAAATGCACATATTCATACAGAATAATAATAAAAATACACATGCAACACACAAAGAAAAAACCCATAAAAATAATCGCATAAATAATAATGCAACACATAATTTAACACACAATTGACACTTATCTTGGTAGAAATCTCACCAATTGCATGCAGATCTTCCACGAACCTCCCAGCCTTATACCATTATTCTCATCACTCTCAACAGTGGGTCACCCTCAAGCTAGGACTAAACTCCACCCAGGTAAAGGGATTCCTAACCGAGCTGATGTATCTCAGACAAAAGGAAAGACTCCGTCACATGTGCCAACTAAAACTAACAGTCTAAAATCCCTCATTCCCCACATGCTTGTCCCACCCCAGGAAGTGTGCCCCTTCTCTGCTCAACAGTCCTTCGACTTCCCCACTTCCTTTCCGAGCTTCAACAACAGGCCAAACAGGAAGTCCCAGAGCCCTGTAGTTGTTTTTTGGCACCTTCAGGAATTCAATTCCCAACAATTCTCTCACCTCGAGAGAATTTCTCACGGGCTTGACGACCTACCTCTTCAATCCAACTCCTAAGCTAACTAGGTATAGGTACATGTACGTGTATATATACAGGTACAAATACATGTACAGGAAGGTACGAAGGACAACTGTATGAGTGAGTAAATGATGATGGAATAATGGGAAAATGAACTAAGTCCAAACTATGTGTATGCATGTTCCCAACGTGACACTTGTCATGTTGAGAACCACTTTGGCCCACTTGTCCCCATCCTTATAATTTAGGATAAAATAATTATCCATACTTTATACTTTAAGGAATATTAATATAATATTCCTTTTTGGCTTAAACTCTCTAGCTTATCCCTTATCCTTAAATTTTAGCCCCCTTTCCCTAACTAGTGAAGTTTAGTCCCCCATACTCTTTTATCGTGGTCAGTCTACACGCAACGATGTATTATATTAATGATAAGACATATACAAAAATAGGCTCACTGGACTTTAGCATCTAGGCTCTCTGTCCTAATTCAACACATAAGCCTCCTAGCTTATAATAACTGGCTCACCAACCTATAAAAAACAACATATACACAAAGGCTCCCTGGCCTCAAAATCACGCACACTTAAGTTTGCTGCATGTGGTATCTTGGAATGTGCACACTCATCATTTTAGTGCATAATACATGTGCGCACTATACTATGAAAGGTGCATGCAAAATGATATCAAACAACTCACCAACTTACGTACATTTGAATTTACATTTACAATTGGGGTTCGGCCTAGGGGTATTACAAATACACCTTCCACATTCAAAGGGTTGATGAATTCTATTTTCAAGACATTCCTTCAAAAATTTAGGTTAATATTTTTTGATGATGTACTAATCTATAGCAAGCCTTGGGAAGATTAGGTTCGACATGTTGACAAGGTGCTACAACTACAAAAGGAGAAACCGCTATATGCCAAACCATACAAATGTTTCTTTGGGGTGAAGGTGGTAGATTATTTGGGTCATATTGTATCTCATGAAGGTGTCAAGGTAGACCGTAACAATATTAAAGCCATGATGGATTGGACGATTCCCAAAACATTGAATAATCTTAGAGGATTTTTGGGTTTGATAGGTTACTACCGCAAGTTTGTTCGGAACTATGCAAGAATAACAACACCTTTAACTGCATTAACTAAGAAGGATACATTTTAATGGACTCCAAAGGAAACTCAATATTTTGAACAACTTAAAGAGGAAATGCACAAAGCTCATGTCTTGACCACACTAGACTTCACAAAAACCTTTATTGTGGATTGTGATGCCTCAGGAAATGGCATTGGTGTTGTTCTAATGCAAGAAGGAAGGCCCCTTGATTTTGAAAGTAGACCACTCAAGGGAAAGGACTTACACAAACCCATTTATGAGAAGGAAATGATGGTAATACTACATACATTGAAGCAATGGTTCCCTTACTTAATAGGTAGGTGCTTCAAGGTCAAAACAATTCATGACAGTCTTAAATACTTATTGGAACAAAAAATATCTTTAGAAGAGAAACAGGAATGGGTGACCAAGATGTTGGGTTATGAATTTGAAATCATATACAAAAAAGGGAAGACAAATGTTATGGAAGATGCACTCTCAAGAAAGGATGAATATGTTGAGGCATTTCTCTATGCTATATATATCATCCTACTTGATTGGATAACAAAAGCAATGGATTAATGGAAGAATGAAAAAGAAGTTTGGACTCTCATTCAAAGGTTTCAATAGGATTCGAGTGCGTCTGATACATTTACATGGAAACATGATTCACTATGGTACAAAGATCGCTTATAGTTATGTAAGAACTCCCAAATCAAACAAAAGTTACTTTTGGAATTGCACACCTCTCCGGTAGGAGGGCACTCAGGATTTTTGAAAACCTATCACAGGGTCAAGAGGGATTTTTTTTGGAATGACCTTAAAATTGATGTTCAAAGGTTTGTGGAAAAATGTTTGGTTTTCCAACAAAATAAGGTGGAAACAATTAAGAACCTAGGTATTTTACAACATTATTCATTCCAAGTCAGCATTGGGAGGATGTTTCCATGGATTTCATCACGGGGTTACCAAAGACTGAATGAAAGAGTTTTATCATGGTGATTTTTGATAGAATTACCAAGTACATGCACTTTGTTTCTCTCTCTCATCCTTTCAAATCTAGTACATTTTCTACCGCATTCATGGAGATAGTTCAAAAGATAGAGATCCCATCTTCACTGGACATTTTTAGACATAATTATTTTCTTGTTTGGTCACTCAATTGGCTCATATCTTATCTTATCATCCTCAATATCATGGGCATACTGAGATAGTGAGCAAATGTCTGGAAGGCTACCTTCGTTGCTTTATCTCTGATAAACAAATACAATGGTTCAAGTGGTTACCCTTGGTAGAATGATGGTATAACACTTGCTTTCATACTGCAATAAAAATGGCACCATTTATGGCACTTTATGGAGATCACCCACCATCCATCACTTCTTCTCTAAAAGAAAAATCTAAGGTTCAAGCAGTGGAATATCACATTGATCATCAACAACAAGTTCTCCAACTCTTAAAGGAAAACTTGACCATGGCACATAATCGCATGAAACATGAAGCAAATCAACATCGTAGTGAAAGAAGTTTTGAAGTAGGGGATTGGGTATTTTTAATACTACAACTATACAAACATAAGTCCCTCAAGAAACATAAGAAGGATAATAAATTATCACTAAAGTACTATGGCACTTATAAGGTGTTGCAAAATATTGGTACTATGACATACAAATTGGAGCTTCCTTCATCTTCACGAGTACACCCAGTTTTCCATGTTTCATGTTAAATAAGGTTATAGATGACAAGATACCAGTTCAAAATATATTGCCAGAACTTGACGAGGAAGGAAAAATAATATTGGAACCTGAATCTATCAATGACACAAGAATTTACCAGCTGAGGAATATATTAATTTTAGAGTATCTCATTAAGTGGAAGAAATTGTCGGCTAAATATTCCACGTGGGAAGATGAGTCTTTTATACATAAGCATCCAAAACTACTCAAGCATTGAGGACAAAACTTGTCTGAAGGGGAGGGGCATGTTAAGCCCTAAATCGTGGCAGACTACCCCTTAATTGGGGCATATTACATTATTATTGTTATTTTATTTATGTTGTCTTGGGTCCATTAGTTGTAATTGTACCTCCTAGTCTCCTATATATACCAAGGATACCTTTTCATTTGGAATAATCTTTTATTCTCTAAGACCGATCTCAAGTTAGATTATCACCGAGTAAGAATTGAGGAAGAATACATTAGCAAGAATTCCTTCAGAACAAGGTATGTCGATTACGAGTTCACAGTGGTGCCATTTGGGTTATCAAATGCACCGACTATCTTCATGTGTTTAATGAATGATATTTTCAGAGAATACATGGATACATTTGTCATTGTATTTTTGGATGACTCATATATTTTCATTGTGCTTCATTGTGGTCGAGATTCCATCACTTGGTAGTTGAGTTTTCCATTGTAGAGGTCTATCTTTCTTAAGGAGGGAGATTTTATTTTGTGACTGCATTTCTTGTGTTGGCAGATGAGTTTTCTTTTTCAATGGATGATTTTTTCTGGTATGTAGGCCGTATTCTCCTTGGTTGTCCGAGTTTTCTTGTTTGGTGGGAGATTTCATTGTTGGAGTAGAGATCTTGGTAGCTAGGCCGAGTTACATATATTGTGGGACGAGTTTCATTTATGGGTCAATTTCTTTATCTATGTGGCTAAGTTTACTACTGGGAGGTCAAGTTATCTCTATTGGATGAGTTACTTACAGTCTGGGATGAGTTCATTACTACATGGGCATGATTTCTATTGTGGTGGGATGATACTCCATTATCCCTTAGATCACTACACACATATCTCTCCTACAAGTCTATCCATCTCTTATATGATTGTTGTTTATTTCCTCTATCTACAGGAAGGCCCTTTATATAATGTACAAGTCATAATCTGTCCTCATTTGCTTGTTGTTATATTATTCCTGAATATGACAAATTGTACTTTTGCTACCATATAATCTCATTGCAATAAGTTTTCTAGGTATACACTGTGTGTATTTACTTTATATTGTTAGAAAACACATCCAAAATTTTAAGTTGTTGATAAGGGTTGTTTACACGCAAATTGTTTGAAAAAATGTCAACACTGACAAATTGAGTTAAAATTGAAAAAAAAATAATGAGGAACGTTACAGTGATACCATAACATACATTCAAAGTGTTTGATGAAATCCAAATACTATGAAAACACATAAAACATACCAGTAATAAGGCTAGTGATATTAGAGTGGTATCAGAGCCACAGTCCTGCCAGTGTGTGAATGTATGTTACTTCATGAGGTAGGGAAACAAATAATATATTACTTACAGAAGTAGAAGGTAGCAAGGATAAAAAAACATCTTTTAATCAGGTTCATAAGAAGAGGACCAACCACAAGCAAAGAGAGAGGGAGACATGGCGGAAAAAAATGAGATTCCTGAGGACAGTGTCATGCATATCCTAAATGATTTAGCAAGAGGGGAGAAACAACTAGTATAGCTCATGACTCACTTAATCAATAGTAATCAAACTCAAGTGAACCAAAACTATGGGGGAAACAATGGTTCGCGGGTTACTGATGGACACAATGGGAATCATGCAGAAGGAAACAAAAAATATATTCCCTCACAAAACGACACTAGGACCACTAGTAAAGTGATTCCTAGACCTCTTTTGCCTCAGTTCTTGGGGGAGCAGAAAACGCAAAATCAAGGGAAGCAAGGATAGGGTGAAACTTTTAATGATTACTTAAGGTATTATCGGGATCTTGGTGAGGATTTTTGGGAAACCATGTCATTACAAGACTATCATACCACTAAATACATGAATAGACTAAGGTATTTCAACAAGGGTAAAAAAAACATTCATCTCATGCGAAAGGTTGGAAAGTTATCCACTCCTTCCTTTGATGGTTCCAACAATTGCATGGGCAAATCATGGGTACAGAAGTTGGAAACATACTTCCAACTCAACCCTATGATGGAGGCATAAACGATTAAATTCACTACCTTGAATTTAGATGGAGAGGCCCACGAGTGTGTTGGCAAATGTTTAACAAGTAGCGCATGCTTGTCATTGATGGCAAGTACAAAAATAAAGATGGCATGAATACAGGAAGAATGTAACAGACGGGCACAAGAAGTATTTTAGGAAGACGCTATAGAGCAAGTCTGATAAGTTCAGAAGAGATAGTGCAGAGGATTGTTGGCAGGTTATTATCAGACAAAGTAAGCTTGTCATTGATGGCAAAATCAAAGTATGTAGTGAAGGAAAAAAAAGGACAAAGTACGCTCCGGAGGAGAAGTGCTAGTGACCGTTGGATCTCATCATGAATTCCCGATGGCCGTCAGATCTGAATGAAGACAAAAGGAGCACGCAGATTTGGAGGATAGATCTCAGGCATTAGATCTGAGCGCAGGGTTCGACCACCGTTGGATCGAGGAAAACCTGCACGATCTTTAAAAGTGCAAGGAGTAGACGGCTCAAAAATCCCGGAAGCAGGAGGACCGTCCATCTCAGGGGGTATGTGGACCGTTGATCCGACTCCCTGTCGGAGTTTCAGGGATCGAGAGTTGGTGATGTCAAAGAATATTGACATCAAGAATCCCGAAATCGCGATGTGTGAAATAACGACTGAATTTGAACCATCAGATCAAGATGTGATCTAGACCGTCGACCCGACTCACGTCAGCATACCACGTCAGCTAGGAACACGTGGCACAACCATGTAATGACAAGTGTCAGACTGATTCAACATTTCAGGCACATGTAAGTCACGAATCAGTGTGACACGTGGAAGTATTCAACACGTGTCAATTCACGTGTGACGTCAGCAGACTTACACCATGACGGAGTTTCAAGGATCGCGTGTTGGAAATGTCAAATAAACAATGCAACAGGAATCCCGATTTTGCGATATGCAAAATCGCAACTTAAATCACAGCTGCTGAATCAAGATCAAATCTGGACCGTTGATTCAAATCCATATCGGAGTTTCGCGAATCACGACATAGAGAGGCAAATAACTCAATGCATCAAGAATGCCGAAATCGCGAAATCACGATTCAATCGTAGCCATTGAATCAAGATTAGATCTGGACCATGGAATCACAGGA